>PVIJ01008762.1:6727-71847 GCA_004024925.1 Scalopus aquaticus
TTTGTTTACTCTTTTATGGTTCTACTTCTTACCTTATTCTGTGTTTCCTGGTCTTTCTTCTGTTGGTTTTGTCTTCATGACTTCTCCTAATATTCTTTGGAGTGGGGGTTTGGTAGTGATGAATTTCTGTAGTTTCTGTTTGTCAGAAAAGGTCCATGTTTTTTCTTCATAAAGGAATGAGAGCTTTGCAGGGTAGAGTGTTCTTGGTTGACATTTGTTGGCATGTATTGTGTTATATATGTCCCTCCAATCTCTTCTTGCCTGTAGTGTTTCTTCAGAGAAATCTGATGTCAGCCTGATTGGCTTTCCTTTATAGGTTATTTGTTTCTTTGCCCTCATCATTTTCAATATATTTTCCTTGTCTTGAATTCTTGATAGTTTTACTATCATATGTCTTGCAGTTTTTTTTCTTTCGTTGTAATAATATGGCGATCGTCTGGCTTCCTGTATGTCAATTTTTGTTTCCTTTCTCATGTTTGGGAAGTTCTCTTCAATTATCTCCTTGAGAAGATTCTCTGTTCCTTTGTCTCTTCTCCTTCTGGGATTCCTATGATTCTGATGTTTCCTTTTTTCATGGTGTCAGATAGTTCTCGAAGCTTTTCCTCATTCTTTTTCCTTCGTTGTTCTTTTTCCTTTTCTGTCTTGGTTCTTTCAGTATCTTTATCTTCCAGAGTGCTTATTCTTCCCTCCATGTGTTTTAATCTACATTTATGGCTCTCTACTAATGTTTGTAAATCCTCCATTTCCTTCAATTTCTTTTTTATGGATTTATTCTCATTTTTCAGTTCTTCATTTATATTCCTCAGTTCATTGTTCTTTTCATTTAATTCTATTATTTTTTTTATTATGACCATTCTGAATTCTTTATCTGTTAGGCAGATGTAATCTTCTATGTCCTTTTTAGAGATGGCTGCCAGCTGGGGAGCATACCCCGGCCTGGGGAGCTGACTTGTTTCCATCTATCACCTGCTTTACCAGTAGCTGATTTCTAAAGACTTGGGGAAATCAGTTCTGTTGAGGAACCTGGGAGGCCCAGAAAAGTAAAGTTGAGGAACCTGGGAGGCCCAGAAAAGTGAAGTAGTTGTCTCTCTAGATCCAAAGTGAGTCTGCTTATCCTTTTTCAGGTTCTACTTCAAATGGTTACCACTCCCTTTCTTAGCTGACTTCCCTTTTAGACTCAATAGGCATCAGGCCCAGGGCCCACAATACTTTTAAGGATGCCCTAAAATGTTTAATTTTATCTACAATCAGAGGGAAGAAATGAACTTTTAGGTTGAGCATTAATATGTTAATCACACCAATGCAAATGTACATGCGATATTTATTTATTTATATTAAGGACAGGGCCCACAAAGGCAGAAGTGTGTGGGGCCTAGGGACTCCATGATGTCCCAGCCCTTTTCCATCACTGTTTTGTATCCTCTGCTAATCCCACTCAGAGTAGGAACAATTTCCTCCTGCCTGCTGTCTTGCTTCTAGGCTGCCCTGATCTCCCCAGAGCCTGTCTCAGTGTGCTCAGCAGGATACCAAGGATAAGGTCAGCAGGTAACAGGGCCCTTTGCACCTTTCTCCTTAGCCTGCCCTTTTCTCGGGCACCTCCATTCCTCATTCTTACCCTCGCCATCCTTTCCCTCAACTGCTGAGGACTCTTGTTAAAGATGCATCTCCATGGAAGAGGGAGGAGCATAGCAGCACAGTGAAGGGGCCATCCCACCTCCCCACGCCCTTTAACACATCCCTCTGGGACTACAACTCCCAGCATGCCATTCTGAGTGGGTGGGGCAACTGGGAAAGACAAAGGTGACTTATAAATTGAGGTGGAATGAAGGAGTAGAGGGGAGAGAGAAACACACCTAGAGGGGACACTTGGAGAAAATTCCTGTGGTTGAGAAACACTTGGAAAAGCTGCTCCTGGGACTTTATTTAGCCTTTTGGCAGAGACAATTGGCGGCTGTTATCTGGACCTCATGGTGGATTATGTGGTACAGTTTGAATTTGGGGTCTTTCCTTCTGCCCCAACTCTCTCAGACCTGCCTAACCCCTTTCTTGTGGTTTTCCACCAAAGGATGACTTAGACTTTTGGCAAGCTTTGAGGTCTCAGTGGTGCTACTTCAGGCTGAACCAGTTTGGCTGGGCAATTTTTGGAGTTTTATTGGGAATCTGTTATTGGAAAATCTTTCTTCCCTTCCTCTGTACTCCAACTCTGTTCACACTAAGAATCTGCTTTGTGAGTATGGATGGTTGAAGCCTTAGAATGCACCCCCTTTAATAGTTTGGGGTTCCTGGGCACCCCTTGGTTGTGTGGCTATACTCTGATGACAGCAACAGATTAGATGTGTGTAGGCAGTGAGTTGACAAGGTCTGTTTTATCTTGAAAGTTCCCAGACCTTAGAATTGTGTCTCATTTATCTGCACCAGGAGTCCCATCTTCTCTTCAGAAACCCCACCCAGTTTTGCCTTATGCACAGATCTAAATTGTTATAAAAGATGTTTTGTTGAATGCTGAGTATAAAATAATTTTTCCTGATTTTTAAAAATTTTATCAAGAAAACGGTTACTCAATGGGCATCCGGTGAACCTTTTGGAAGGGGAACATGACTTTGAATGTAATAATCAACATTCACTGAACACGTACTATATATCCGGCTCTGTGGTAAGCTCCTTGCATATATTTATCCTTCTGACCTTCTCAATGACCCAAGGTGGACACTATTATTGTTCTCATTTTTATGGATGATTTTATTGGTAAAGTGAGGCAAAAAAAATTTTAGTGACTTGCCTTAGGTCACCCAAATGAGAATGTAGCAGAACAGGGATCCAAAAGAAGCCTGAGGCCCTATGATTCTAAAGTCCGTATTCCCCTCCCTCCTTAATGTGACTGTTTACTTCTGAATTTGTGCCTTTTTCCAGAATGGTAGAACCCTGATGTCCTTTTATAAGAAAGATTCCTGTATTAGGGAAAGAGGTGTGGGGTGGAATGAAAAATATTTCCATTACACTAAATTATCTACCAGCTAGTTTTATTAATACTGCAAGCTATACTTTAACTTTCCTTTAAGCATGGTATTTTCATGCTTACAAAAGTGTATGTCTTTTAAAAAGACATATTAAAAATTTCTTGCAATATTGTCACATAAAGGCCATAGTGTACATATCTTCACGCTATAGTGCCTAAGCAAATAATTCCCACCTACTCTGTTTTATTACATTAATGAAGTTAAATCATTCTGAACCTTAAATGCAAATAAACACTTAATGAGAAATTTGGGATTAGTATTGCTTAGTTATGGAACTCATCTCCTTCTCTGGTGCTTCTGGGATGGGTTTGTTTTATGAATTCTGGCTAGTATTTCTAGGCAGTGTTATTTTTAACTTGTTCTTTGCAAACCTCTCTGTTGATTGACTGCTCCTGGCTGCCTCTGGGCTTATGAATCAACCAAGTTATAATTGTCACCATCCCCCTGCAGCAGGCTTTGGAAGGCCCAGAGAATGTGAGGCAAACCCGATCCCTCTAGTGACCAAAAGGAACCCCTGCACATGTTGTGTGGACCTGGGGAACTAGAGCAGGCTGGGAGCACAGCCTGCTCTAAAGCTCCAACCAGTTAGTTGTCTTATCACAGGGGCATGTCAGATCACGAGGCCCATTCGTGTTTGACTATTTTAAAGAGAGCCAGATCTGTGTTTGTTTCTATTTGAATTTTCCCATTTAAAAAAGGTTGGCCTAGGGCCTCCCTGGTGGCGCAGTGGTTGAGCACTGCGCTGTGGAGCTGTCGGCAGCACGTGTGATGCGGGTTCGAGGCCCAGCTGGGGAGAATCCCACATGGTGCGGCAGACCCCTCCTGCCTTGCCCGCTGCTCCCCTCAGCAGTGTATTTCTGATCTGCCTGTTCTGCTCCCTGCTCTGTCTCTGGTGAGCACTCTTGCCGCCCCACACCTCTGGCCTATACCCCAGCTTGTATGTATAAATAAATAAATCTTTAAAAAAAAAAAAAAGGTTGGCCTAAGTTTATAAAACACCCCATTAGCCAAGAAAGCCTGTCAGCTTATGACCTCTGGCCTGAAAGCAGCCAGGAGCAGCTGCCCTCAGTTCAGGAGTAAAGCCGTTTGCCTTTCCTCAAGGCTTTGCAGGTGCTTGAGCAAAGTTTACAGAGGAAACTTGGCAGATACTAAGGGTCTCATCATCCCGTCTTTTATTCATCACTTCCGTTTGGCTCTCCTGAGAATGAATACCTTTTCTTCCAACTCTCCTGGGCTCTCCTTTCTTGCTTTTAAAGTTTTGTATACATAATTTGAGCTCTTAGATCACCATTATTTCCATGAACATCTTAACCTTTCCTTTAAAAAACTTTCCCGAGGATTAAATGCTATTGATGGGATGCCCCATGACAGGTAAATTCGGAGCCTGGCATTTTCTGAGTCTTGCTTCTCGGCCTTAAATCTGACCTCCCTACCCTCCCTCCCACACCTGGTGGCATTAGCATCTTTGCTGGGGCTGCAGGAATCTGACTCTGTAACAGGCTCCAGATAAGCCCTGTAGGATCAGCCAGGTAGAGAGAGCCGGAGTGGTTGCTCTTGTGTAATCTCATGTGTCATTATCTGTTGCCAAATTCTAAAGGAGAAGCCGGTTCTGGCTGATCATCGTAAGACTTTCCTAGCACCGGTGGCTTCGCAAGCTGAGGAATCCCAGAGGCCTGATAAATGTGGGGGAAGGATGGGTGGGAGATCAGCCCTAATAAGATGAGGCGATCTAATATATGGCCTATCGATAAAGGCAGGTGAGTCTTCTTTTAAGAAAGCAAAGGATGTTGGGAGACAACTTTGCGTGGATCTGAAATGAACTTCCTTTCAAAAAGAAACCCAGAGAAAATCTTTTTTTTTTTTTAAATATTTATTTATACATACAAGCTGGGGTACAGGCCAGAGGCGTGGGGCGGTGAGAGGGTTCACCAGAGACAGAGTGGGGAGCAGAACAGGCAGATCAGAAATACACTGCTGAGGGGAGCAGTGGGCGAGGCAGGAGAGGTCTGCCGCATAATGTGGGATTCTCCCCGGCTGGGTGTCGAACTCGCATTGCTCGCTGCCGACAGCTCCACAGCGCAGCCCTCAACCACTGCGCCATCAGGGAGGCCCACCCAGAGAAAATCTTGCTCAGAAGATGCCACTGCTTCCTGGGAGACTTTGACATTTCACTGTATCACTTTTTTCCTTTCCCAGGCCCAACAGTTTGTTTGCTGTTCTGGTGGAGTTAAACAGTAATTAAACAGCTGACTTTTCCAGAAAAATATATTCTTTTGAGAGGAGGCTGGGTTTCGGAGAGGGAAGCTGTGGGTCTGGGCCTGGATTTCAGTCTGCGAACTGCCACAGGGAGTAACCAGAGCATGTCTGCTTCCAGGATCTGGTCTGGCCTGCTGATTCTGCTGGGCGCGCTCTGCCGGGGAGCCTCCTCGTGTGGCATCTCCACACACGTCGAAATAGGTGGGTGCCTTCGACTCGTCAGGTAAGAAGGACAACGAGTCTGTCTAAAGATGGAAGGGAACCGTCTTAAAAGGTGATCTGTGTGTTGAGAAGAGCAGCTGACAGTGGGGACGAGAAAGCTCTGAGGGGGTTGCCCACGGAGTGGGAGGAAGCTGGAGAACCCAGGTGTCTTTGAATACAGGGTTGCTCTTTTTCTGTGTAGAGAAATAACAAGGGGCTGGATAAATTAGAGGTTGCCCCAAAACCAAAGAATGGATCGAATGGAAGAGAAAATGGTCCAAATGGGTAGGTTGTGGTAAGAGGAGGAATTAATTTTTGTTGGTTTACATTTCTGAGTGTGTGTGTTGACATATATATCATATATATGTATCACACATATACACACACAAATATATACATATCTCCTTTGGCCCCAGGGATGTATCCCCTGAGTCAAGTAGCTTTAAAGATGATTAGTTTCAGAGCAACAAAACAAGGAAACAGACAAAATCAAACTAAAATTTTAGAAATCTGTCTGCAGACCTGCAGAAGGGAGAGGGTGGGAAGCAAAGTGTAGAATGGGCCCAAGGGACTGTGGTGGATGATTATGGGGCCTGGTGGTGAGTGTGGTGTGGTAACTTACATCTGAAGAGGTGTGAACCGTTGAATCATGCACAGTGTGTGTGTATATAAAAACATACATTTATATACTATATATACTATATTATATACCATATATTTTATTTATTTATTTTAAATATTTATTTATTTATGCATACAAGCCAGGGTGTAGGCCAGAGGTGTGGGGTGGTGAGAGGATTCACCAGAGAACAGAGTGGGGAGCAGACCAGGCAGATAGACCAAGTACACTGCTGAGGGGAGCAGCAGGGGAGGCAGGAGAGGTCTGCTGCCTCGATACCTGGCCAGGTATCGAACTCGTGCTGCAGTGGCTCTGATAGCTTCATAGTGCTGCACTTAACCCATTGTGCTACCAGGGAGGCCCCTATATACCGTATATTTTTAATAGACTATATATATAATGCCTATTATATTAAATATATGTATATGGTTGATTTCAGGGAGGTCAGGGAAGCAGAGGCGTTTGGTCACTGGCATTACCGGTGCCCAGGATTATGACAGGGGTTGGAAAGGATGGGGGTTCAGCAACCTTAAGGGTGAAGCGTTATCTGGATAGAGGTGCATTGTAGCACAGAGATTTGGTTCTTCCGTGGGGTGTACTTGTAATATTTTTGTAACTCATGGAAACATGAACCAGTGTGTTACAGAGTTACATCCTTCGACAGACTTCAGTTTCATTTTGAATACATTTGATACTCTAGGTTTCCTTTCCTTTAGATAAAAGCAATATTTTATAATTATGTCACCTCTAGAAGGAATCAAGCAGAACAAGATTACCAAATGAAACCTGAACATTTATCAGTGCAAAATAGATCTAGATATGGAGTTCCAGAGAGCAGTGACCTCATGATCACAGAACTTTGCCATTTGAAGGCATAGAAGAGGTCACTGTGTCCACTGCCTTTATTTTTTTTTACATTTGAAAAACTGAACCTACAGAGTTTGACAACTAATTTGTTAGTGGCTTGGCCTAGAATTACATGTCCTAACAGCTTGTCCACTGTTTTTTGCAAAATCATGTTTGCTGAAAGTGAGTTAGGAAACAATGAAAAAGAAAATCAGACTGAGGTTCCAATACCAGCTTTGCACCAAACTAGATGTAAGTCTGAGCAATTTAAGTTCTCTTTCACTTCCTCTTCTTAAATGAGGGGGCTGAATTTCTAAATGAATTCTAAAGTATCTTCCAAGTCTAAGTTCTTTGAAATTGAAATTGCTAAAATTATAGAAGTGGGCTAGAGAGGAATACAAATATTGTTCCAAATATAAGTAGAAATATTCAAGTTTTAAACAATTATAGAAAGATTAAATCTAAAATTTTAATAAAATCAAATAATTGCCTGCTTTTCTTCAGTAGGAACCGAATGTCCTTATAGATTAATGTATAGTGTTAATATATGTTAAATCTATTTAATGTGATATATAGAATATTATCAAATATAGAATAAGTTAATATGTATTAAACATACATAGGTTCATATGAACACAAGTGACCTTCTAAACTGCACAGATTTTGAGGATTTCGATATAAAAGGAGATAAAGCACCTACCTTTACTTTCTATTAAGTTAGATGCTTTTATAAAGATCGTGGTTTATTTTTTCACTTCTTATATAGTGAATTAGTTAATTAGAATTGGCTTCATCTGGTACTTTGGGTCTGTAAGTCACTGAAATCCTATCTATGTGCTGCTTGTGTGATTTGTGAACTTGTCTTTTACGGTATATATTATAATGTAGTAGTAGCTATGTTTTTTTGTTGTATGAATTAAAAATCTGGATGTGATTCACAGTAGAAATCTATCACTACTGAATGTGTCTTCACAAGGAATGTTCATTTACCTATTGATTCTCAGATTCAGGGCGTGTGTGTGTGTGTGTGTGTGTGTGTGTGTGTGTGCATGCACATGTGTGTGCGTGTGTGGGCGTGTGGGTGCAGCAGGTGGCCTCTGACATTTTTTTGTCCTTCTACAGTGGTGAGTGAATTTTGTGGCAATGATTCAGTCATGGTGTAGGCCCTGTGTCCTATTTCCTGCTTAGACTTATCTACCTCAGTGTGTTGTTGAGGGAAAATCTGATGACAACTTCTGTTTCTTTTTTTTTTTAAGGATTTATTTATTTATACATACCAGCTGGGGTACAGGCTAGAGGCGTGGGGTGGTGAGAGGGTTCAACAGAGACAGAGTGGGGAGCAGAACAGGCAGCTCCACCAAAATACACTGCTGAGGGGAGTGGTGGGCGAGGCAGGAGAGGTCTGCTGCGCCATGTGGGAATCTCCCCCGCCCGGCCCAGGCATTGAACTCGGGTCGCTGCTGCCCACTGCTCCACAGCGCAGTGCTTAACCGCTACACCACCAGGGAGGCCCAACTTCTGTTTCTTGAGTTCCTACTATGTGTCAGCCAATGTGCTTCTCATTTAGTTTTTATTTTCTGTGATTCTGTGAGGTTGGTTTTGTTTACCTATTATCCATGGAAGGGAATGGAGGCTTAGAGTAACTTATTCACAGAGGTAGTGAAGCAGAAACTTTATTTATTTATTTATTTATTTTTTATAAGTGAAAGGTTTTTTTTTTTTAAAGATTTATTTATTTATACATACAAGCTGGGGTACAGGCCAGAGGCATGGGGCGTCGAGAGGGTTCACCAGAGACAGAGTGGGGAGCAGAACAGGCAGATCAGAAGTACACTGCTGAGGGGAGCAGAGGGCGAGGCAGGAGAGGTCTGCCGCACCATGTGGGATTCTCGCCTGCTGGGTGTCGAACTCACATTGCTGCTGCCGACAACGCCACAGCGCAGAGCTTAACCGCTGCGCCACCAGGGAGGCCCATGAAGCAGAAACTTTAAATCACCACGCAAATTTTATTTGTATCATAATGCTATAAATATGACGAATGAGAATTACAACTGGGTACACATTTCATTTCCCACTCCTTGATGTTTACAACCACACACTTACATATTTTCCCTTTAAAATGATCTGTAGTAAATTTTTAGTTATACTACTTCATTGACTTATGTGTATATTTCTCTTAGGACACAGAGCTCTGGAATTTCTCCATCTCCAGGACGGGAGTGTTAACTACAAAGAGGTATAAAGTTTGATTTTGCTTTTATTCCTTTTGCATTAACTTTCTTCCCAATGAAGGTCCTCACAGATTTTTTTACCTATCCTCAAATTTGTTAAGCCCATTCTGTCTCTAACCAATATTTCTGGTTCTACAGGTAAATAATTATTTTTGTTTTTATTTTTTTATTTTTATTATTTTTTTAATATATATTTTTATTGTTATTTATGTCTTTTACATTTTGTAGTCCCCTTGGGTAGTCCACCACCAATTCACCCATGATCCATCTCCATGGTCGCTTGTGTTTTTTTCTATTCCATTTTGTGCCCTTTTCCTTCCCTCCCTCCGCCTCGCCCCCCCCTCTCCCCCGCCCCGCTGATTGTCTCTCTCCTATTTGTTTTCCTTATAGTCCTGTTATAAGTGACGATGGAATACTATTCATCATGGAAAGAAGATAAACACATGCAATTTGCAGCGACATGGATGGAATTAGAGGGGATCATACTCAGTGAAATAAGCCAGAAAGAAAGAGAAAAATATCGAATGGTTTCACTTAAATAATTCTTTTTTAAAAAAAAAAGATTTTTTTTATGCATATAAGAGCTGGGGTGTAGGCCAGAGGTGTAGGGAGGGTGAGAGAATTCATCAGAGACAGAGTGGGGAGCAGAACAGATGGATTGACTGAAATACACTGCTGAGGGGAGCAGTGGCCGAGACAGGAGAGGTCTGCTGCACCACATGGGTTAGTTTTTTGGCTGGGGATGGAACTTGTGCTGCAATGGCTGTCATTAGCTTCATAGTGCTGAGACTAAAACCCTGTGCCACTAGGGAGGCCCCACAGCTAAATAATTTTTTGAGACTAAGATGTTTCTTAAATATTTACATTTGATAAAGAGTGGTTAACATACCCTGATGCTATCAGAATCTGTCATATTTCCAAATTACTTTTAGTCACCAGTTTCAACTTCCTTCATTATCATTTTCACAGACCCTGTGCCAGTATTTATATTTTCTAGTCATGTTTGCACTGGTTTAAAAACAGCATCTAGGGCCTCCCTGGTGGCTCAGTGGTTGAACACTGCGCCTTGGAGCTGTCGGCAGCGGCTGCACAAATTCAACGCCCAGCAGGGGAGATTCCCACATTGCGAGGCAGACCACTCCTGCCTCGCCCGCTGCTCCCCTCAGCAGTGTATTTCCATTCATCTGTCTGTTCTGCTCCCCACTCTGTCTCTGGTGAACCCTCTCACCACCCCACGCTCTGGCCTGTACCCCAGCTTGTATGCATAAATAAATAAATAAATCTTTAAAAAAGAAAAACAAAACAGCATCTAGATTTGATTTAGGCAGGCAAGAGGAAGAGAAGCAGGAGCCTGCCGAAATGATCATTCCAACAGTCAGTCCTGAGAGTGTGTACATGGGTGATTTCTCTAGGAAAGGGATTCATGAACTTACTAGCTCAATTGAAAACATGTTAAATGAGGGCCTTTGCTCAGCACTGGTCCCATTGCAAATACCCATGTTTTTGTTGGGAATGACGAAGTGACCTGAGTGCTTTCTCCCCTTTAACTTATGAAGACAGTTCGGGGTTATCTTGCCTTCTATAACATTATCATCACATCCCTTTTCAAAGATTGATGGGTATCCTTGCCATTTCTGTTCTCCCTATTTTTTTTTTACATTTTAATTGCTGTCTTATTTTTTAGTTTTCTTACATTATTGTTTATTTTTGTACAATATTTGATTTCTCTGCCCATGTGTAGTGCCCATAAATCTCCCATCACTACAACACCTGTGAACCATCATCATAGTCCTTTGCCCTATTTTGACCCTGCTGTATACCTCAGATTTATAGTTTGCTTGCAAGTTTTGATAGAACTAGAAGGGATTATGCTGAGTGAAATAAGTCAGAAGGAAAAAGAAAAATATTGCTGATTTCCCTTATAGGAGGAAGATAGGGATACCAAATAAAGGGTCACAAAAAAAGGGGGGGGAGAGAGAAAGAGAGGAAACTATACTCCCTGCTTCTTGGTGACCTCGAGGACCCACTGGTACAGTTTGGCAAAATGGTACAAAGAGAAATAGCCTGTTGGGTGGATGGATAAGAGTCCTACAGACTAGCAAGATCTGCACATTTGGGGTCTGAATTGTGTTAGTATGGATTTATCTTTTGTTAGGACATTATCTTTTGTTAGGACATCAGAGCTGACCATACTTTAATGATGTTGACTGACACTAACCAAATTAGTAAAAGAATAATGTGCAAAGCTGAGAAAATAGGTGTACTCACTAGTCAGAACTCTAAGAACCTCACACTGGTGGTCATTTGCTCTTTATGGGGTAGGAATGGAGTTAGCCAGTTAACCAAGGACCAAGTAACCAGCACTTAAAAGAGATCCTTTGCTATCTACTCTTTAACATCATTTTTAAAGGGAAAGGATAATTTTTCTAACTCTCCAAAAGAAAAAAGAAATAACCTTACCCAAAATTATGGTCCAACTATTGATCCATGTCTATCTCTCTGTGTTCATAGATACATGTATATGTGTGTTATATATGTATATGTCTGTATTTTCCTCATTTCACTGGATCACTGAGATTTTTCTCACAAACCAGCTTCAGATCAGTGAAATAGCCTTAGGGAAGCCTTACTCTTTTGGTGGACAGAAAGGAGGTGGAAATTTAAATGGTCAATTTTTTAAAAAAGATTTATTTATTTATGCATGCAAGCTGGGGTGCAGGCCAGAGGTGTGGGGGTGGTGGTGAGAGGGTTCACCAGAGCCAGACTGGGGAACAGAACAGGCAGATCGACTGAAATACACTGCTGAGGGGAGCAGCGGGTGAGACAGGAAAGGTCTGCTGTGCCATGTGGGGAAGCTTCCTGGCTGGAGATTGAACTTGTGCTGTAGTGGCTCTGGATAGCTTCATAGTGTTATGACTTAATCCGTTGCAACACCAGGGAAGCTGCTCAAATAGGTGATTTTTTTGCCACCTCTAAGTTAGTCTATTCTTGGTAGGAAAAACTGAAGTTTTAGATTGTAGTGTGCTGATGGGTTATATATGAAGTTTATTGATTAACTTACTCCTTCCTCCCTGCCTGCCTTCTCCTACCCCCTAAATGGTTCTATCCATAGCTGTCCACAGTGGGAAATTGACTGGGTAAATCTGTTTCCAAAGCCATTGTATCTTGCCCCCTAATCTCTGTATTTTCTTCATTCCCAGTTGTTACTTAAACACCAGGATGCCTATCAGGCTGGAACCGTGTTTCCTGATTCTTTTTATCCCAGCATCTGTGAAAGAGGTAAGAGGAAGATTTGCAGATCCAGCAATGCCACTTTTACTTTGTTAATAAGCACAGCTGTGACTCAAAAAAGATATAACAGCACATTCTATGTTCCATAAATGTTTCTCAATGACTTGATTCATAGAGTTGCATTTTCCATTTAACCACCATAGGAATTCTGAATATTTTATCCTTAGCACCCTTACTCACTTTATTGCTTTTAAATAGCGGAAGAGAAAACATTTTGAAAAGGTCAAAAGGCCTGGGTTTTTTTTCCTTCCATGTTGCCAGTTAGCACGTGACCTTAACATAGTCGCACACTGAGTTTCAGTTTCCCTGTCTGTAGCAATATAATATTATGCTAGTCCTGCTTCTGCACTGGATTTTTGTTGGCATTAATAGGTGCTGTTTTGCCCAGTGGTTGGAAAATCTGAGGTAGTGTTATCAGCAAACTGGGTTTATGGGTTGTATCAGTCAGGGACCTAGAAGGACACACCCAAATGAGTAATTTGGACTGTTTACAAAGGTATAAACAAGAAGTAAGAAAATTGCAAGAGATGGTGTAAGGGAGGGCGTGGTTACTGGAGCTGTGGACAAAGAGAGGGGTTTTGGAGAGGGAAGCTTGATGGGGGTCAGACCTTCCATCAAGGGACATGGCAGCCCCCAGGACATATAGAGAATGAATATCCCAACCTTTCTTGGTCTTTCCTCTGATCTGTCTGTTCTCCCCATGGTCAAACCCAACCCAACCAACACCAGAGGCATTTGAGGCAGGGTCACCTCAGAGGTTCACTGAAGGTTGGGTGGGGGGAAAGGAGAGTGGATCTGTAGGGCTGAATAAAAGATATCCAGCACACTGGCTCATTGAGTAAGTCTTTTTTTGGAGTCCTGGTGTCTTCAGCCCTGATCACCACCCCCCCCCCCAACCTTTTTTTAAAATATAGTGATGCCTTTAAGGTCATCGAAATATTTGGGGCTATTCTCTCCCATAGTTACCAACCCAGCTGACTAAACTTTTGTACTTCTCATATTTATGGAGTTTCCCCATTTTCCTCGTCTGTTAACTCTCATATCTCAATCCTATTATTTTGCATGTTTATTGCATTTCTCCCTCTTTCTAACTTATTCCTTCAAATCTGTCACTTCCCAAACCATATTCCCATGAGGGGGGCTGCAATGTATCTTGATATTTTAACAGTTCCTTGATATCCTCTAACATAAAAAAAGAAAGAAATAGAAAGGGAGTTTGCTGTCAATTAAGTTTGAGAAACATTGTTTAACATATGCCATTTTTAGAGCTAGAAAAAAAACAATAATAGAGCTTCTGGAAGAGTGAAATGAATGCAAATTATCCAATAATTTGGATAATTTTATTTATTTTTTTAAAAATAGATTTATTTTTATTTATTTATGCATATAAGAACTGGGGTGTAGGCCAGAGGTGGGGGTGGGGTGAGAGGATTCACCAGAGACAGTGGGGAGCAGAACAGGCAGATTAACTGAAATACACTGCTGAGGGGAGCAGCGGGTGAGACAGGAGAGGTCTGTTGCACCATGTGGGAAGCTCCTTGGCCAGGGATCCAACTCAGGCTGCAGTGGCTGCTGATAGCTTGATAGCGCTGAGACTTTAACCCCTGTGACACCAGGGAGGTCCCTGGATAGTTTTTTTTCACAGCAGTAAATACTGTTTTCTCTGAGGTAAAGATCAATTCTGTTGGATGACTGAGAAATCAAAAGGGTCAGTTAGAAAGGATTATAAAACAGACACTGATCGCAAGAAATCTGAAAACAGGTTCTTAGATTTTCATGAGTTTTTCTATATCTCTTTGAATTCAGTAGTAGTTCTCTTTTTCTTCTTTTGTGATTCATTTTTATGAAATCTTTCAAAAGACTTTACTTTCTTAGACAGTTGCCAAAGAAACAACTCTTTGTTCTTATACTCATATTTTGTCACTTTACCTAATGTTGAATTCTGTAATTACAGTTACATGATCAACTGGTTTAATCTGGGTAAGAAACAGAGCTGATCCTCTGTGTGACTTGGGCAGAGCTGTGGGAGCAGAGGGCTGGGGCCTCTAGCTGGTGGCCTGGGAGCCGATAGTGTCTGACATGGCTGCTCTCTTGCTTCCAGTCAGTCTGATTTGCAGGGGGAACAACAAGCTTTGGTTAATCTGTCCACTTGGTTAAGTGAAGCTTGTCAAAAGAGCGACTGCTATACTCTTTAGTTCTGGATTTTCACTATATGCTATGCAATAAGAATAGTTTCATCTCTAGGACAATGGTTGGAGCAAATAAAATTTCTTAGTTACAACTTCTTTGGAAATCACTTTTATTTATTTTTATTTTTTATATATATTTTTATTGTTATTTATGTCTTTTACATTTTGTATTCCCCTTGGGTAGCCCACCACCAATTCACGCGTGATCCGTCTCCGTGGTCCGTTGTGTCGTTTTTTACTCCATTTTGTGCCCTTACCTCCCCCCCTCCCCCCACTGAGTGTCTCTCTCCTATTTGGTTTCCCTATAGTCCTGTTATAAGTGAAACCACTCGATATTTTTGTCTTTCTTTCTGGCTTATTTCACTGAGTATGATCCGTCTAATTCCATCCATGTCGCTGCAAATTGCATGTGTTTATCTTCTTTGAATGCTGAATAGTATTCCATTGTGTATATGTACCACATCTTCTTGTCACTTTTAGAAAAACCAATGCTTTAAAACTGCTTAGAAAATTTTTACTTTAACAACATCACAGAAAATTTGAAGGGATGTGAAAGGCGGGGTTTTGCTTTGGGTTGCTCCTGACACATTTGATTCCTCATGAAGAATTTGTGGCCTTTGGAGGCTTGAATAGTTCCGTTTTTCCCAGACCCTCCTTTATTCCCTCCTGGAATAAAGAACAACAGGAGACAACTACCAAACCACTCAGATGATGCTTGCATAGAATATTCTTTGGGGCCCAGGCCATTTTAAGGCAATGATTACAATGGCTTGAAAGCTGTTGGAGTCTGCTTTTGTTTTTTATGCTATTAGAGAGATTGATTATGATGGAAAAGATTATAGCTGAGTAGTACTCTGTTATGTGCCTATATCCAATTTTTCTTTTAGGTTGTTGATAAAGTTTCTTTCTCTTTTTTTTGTAAGATTTATTTATTTGTGCATACAAGCCAGGATCTAGGCCAGAGATGTGGGGGTGGCGGTGTGTGAGAGGATTCACCAGAGTTAGAGTGGGGAGCAGAACAGGCAGATCGACTGAAGTACACTGCTGAGGGGAGCAGTGGGCAAGGCAGGAGAGGTCTGCTGCACCATGTGGGAATCTCCCTGGCTGGGGTGAACTCATGCCACAGTAGATGCCGATAGCTTCATAGTGCTGCGACTTAACCCACTGCGCCACCAGGGAGGCGCTGGTTTCTTTCTCTTTTACTCTCTCAAGCTCTCAAAACACATACATAACTTCTTTCCTTAGTATTAGGGCACAAATATTGAGAACATGTCCACACTCTTGCAGTCCAGGTGTTTGGCTTCCTCTTCTGTTCTAGAGACTTCCCTTGAACATCAACAGAAGAAACTAAGAGTCTTGAAGGGAAGAAGGAGAAAGGATACAGCAGTTCAACAGTTAGCGGTGGAAGATTTGGTGGGCCATCTCCAGCCATTTAAGGGCCAAGGTCTGCTTTTGTTTTGTCAGGAAAATTCCATGATGTGTCAGAGAGCACTCACTGGACACCGTTTCTGAATGCGAGCATTCATTATATCCGAGAGAACTATCCCCGGCCGTGGGAGACGGTAGGCATGGCCCTCTCACGCGAAAAACAAATTCGATTCCAGTCCTGTTTTTTTTTTTTTAAAGATTTATTTATTTATGCCTACAAGCTGGGGTACAGGCCAGAGGCATGGGGCAGTGAGAGGGTTCACCAGAGACAGAGTGGGGAGCAGAACAGGCAGATCAGAAATACACTGCTGAGGGGAGCAGCGGGCGAGGCAGGAGAGGTCTGCCGCACCATGTGGGGATCTTCCAGGCTGAGAGTCAAACTCTCATTGCTGCTGCCAACAGCTCCACAGCGCAGCGCTTAACCGCAGCGCTACCAGGGAGGCCCTCCAGTCTTATTTTTGCACCTGCCTTTGCCCTGTCTGTCTGCCCACCCCCACCCCGGACCCTGGAGGGCCACTCACCATTGTTCCTTCCACAGCACTTGGAACATCGTGGATAACTAGTTCATACGTGAATAAATACTGCTTTTTAATGTGCAAGGGAAGTCACTTGATCATTTTGCTCCTGGAGTCCTTCCTCTGACAGCACTTTCCAGGCACTAAAAAACGTTTCAAAAAGTCCAGTCTACCTCTGATTTTTTGGGTTCCCTCTCAGTAATAGGAAGGTATTCATGTTTATTTAAACAGTATAGAGGATTGTTGTTAAGGAACCTAAACACACATGACTCTAGTTTGCTTGTTTGTCAGGACACGGAGAAACTGGTGGCTTTCTTGTTTGGCATCACTTCGCACATGGTGGCAGATATCAGCTGGCATAGCCTGGGGATTCAGCAAGGATTCCTTAGGACAATGGGAGCTGTGAGTACTCACCTTGAATGCCCTCAGTGGGTGGTCTGGTCTCACTCAATGTCAATAGACCCTTGTGAAGAAAAGGAAAACTTTAGGTTATTCAGATGTCATCTGGAAGCGAGACTTCTCACCCAAACAGGCATTGGTTAGATTTCCACCTTCCTCTGTTCATTGGTCTTCCTCTTCTCACTACTGGGTAAATTCAGCCACATGGGGAAAATGAGTAACGTGCTCTCTAGACAGCGGGAGAGGTGATGTTCTGTTTTAGTATAAGCAATATTTGAGAATCTTAGCAAGGCTGGTTTTCCTTCTTAAAAGTAATCATTGCATGTGTTTTGGTTTTTCCTTTCAATTTTCTATATGAAAATGCCATAGCCCCAAGCAGAAAATTGAGATCTTACCTAGTAACTTGTTTCTGAAAGTCCCCTCTGGTCATTCATTAATATTAATAATACTATTCTATGAGAAGCTTCAACTTGGACTCAGCAGATATTTTGTGCATATCTTATTAGGTGCAAATAGATGCTAGAGCTTTGTTTCCAGATGTAAAGTATACAACTCAGATGCTAATGTAATTTTCTTAACAAAAAAATAATGAAATGAAATGGTCCCCTGAAAATTGAGTCCATCTATTTTTTTTTAATTTTTTAAATTTTTATTGTTATTTGTGTCTTTTACATTTTGTATTCCCCTTGGGTAGCCCACCACCAATTCACCCGTGATCTATTTGACCTTCTCAGTAATTGGGTTAGGCAGTCGTCTCCTCACTTGCTTGAGGGGTAGGAGTTTGGGCTTCCATTTGTGATTTCTACCAGATGATTCTCTTTCTTTCCCAGATTGATTTTCATGGCTCCTATTCCGAGGCACATTCTGCTGGTGATTTTGGTACTGTTTATTTACATTTGCCAAATTTTCTTTTGTGGTAGTTATGTTTCATTTGTCATGAAGACTTTACTATATAATATAAATTGTGTTTTATCTTACCTTGCTAGTAGCGTATACTAATATGCTTGCTATAGCTATTAGTATAATAGTATGTATTAGTATATTAGTATATACTATATAGCATATACTAATATGTTTTCTATTTTAATATTGAAGTTCATTTATAGAGCACAGGAATACCACATTTCAACACAGTGATTAATTTCTGAAAAGTTGTGTACATGTGTATTTTTTGATAAAATTTTTATCATGTCAGAATTTTAGAAAAACTTTATTTTTACATCTGATTAAATTCATTACCTAGTGTTTTCTAATACTTTAGCCTTAGATTGATACCACAACCATTTTTTTGTTGCTGTTGTTTTAAGTTATCTTTAAAGACAAAAATTAGATGGTGAGAGGTGTTTGCTTGCAAGAACCTTATTGGCCCATCTTAAAGTTAAAACCTTTTGTTGATAATGGTGATTCTTTCTTAGTTCATGTTTCACTAGCTGAGATGTTAAACGATGTAAAAAAGAAGTTAGAGGTTACTTTTTCTTAAAGACATGACTGTACCTAAAACATTGAACAGAAGTATACAGTAATGTGAAGGACTAATAATCTGGATTATGCACATTTCTGTTGAATGCTATGTGTGGTGATCCAGCCACCAATGCATAAATACTTTCTCATTCCATAGGAGGAGACGTGTTGAGCCAGTCTGAGTTTAATTTTAATTATCTGGCACGGCGCTGGTAAGAGCAATATCTATTTGAAAATGTGATATCTCACTAGCTTTCAGGAGCATCATCCTTAATTTACATAAAACTCTATGTCTAGGGTTTTGTTGTTGTTCGTTTTTGTAGAGACTTAAAAAACTTCTCTAATGGTTACTGGACTGGATAGTTTTTTAATTTCTTCTTAAAGAGTTCTATGTTTTCCTAGAACTTTTCCATTTCATAAAATGCTTAAAGATTTTGCTGTAAGATTGTCTTTTTTCTTCTTGTTTAATGTATAGTTCTGTTCCCTTTGTTACCCATGGTGTTATTTATCCTGCCTCCTGTTTTCAAACAATCTTCTCAGATATTTTTCAGTTTTATTATTAAAAAAAATGAACTTTTGAATTTATTGATCCTTTTTATTTCATGTTCATTTTCTTTTCACTACTTTTTACTCATATATTTATTTTTTCTCCTGCTTTCTTTGGGTTCCTGTGAAATTCATTGAATCTTGATTTGAAGTCTAGCATATGATCAACTTTGTAACTATTCTGTATGTGCTTGGAAAGAACCGTAATTCTTCAATTTTGAGTTTAATATTTTATATATGTTAGCGCTTATTAAGTTTGCTGTTCAATTAAAAGGATTTGTAAGCTGTGTATAAGACAGTCCTAACTGTTTTTAAAAATCAGATTGGTCTAACAATTTCTAGGAGAGAAATTTGTTTAAAAATGTCCATCTATGATAATGGATTTTTTCAATTCTTTTTGTTCTACCAAGTTACTATATGTGTTAGGTACATAATTTGGTACATTCAGGTCTCAAAATTTTATCTTTCTAGTGAATTGAACCTTTTACCATGATGTAACAACCCTATTTCTAACAATGCTGGACCACCACTTCAAGTTACATTCAGCCCTTTAAAAAGTTCTTCTTTCTTTAAAAAAATCTGATTTTTTAAAAAGATTTATTTATGCATACAATGCTGGGGTGTAGGCCAGAGGTGTGGGGGGTGAGAGGACTCGCCAGAGACAGAGTGGGAAGCAGAACAGGCAGATTGACTGAAATACACTGCTGAGGGGAGCAGCAGGCAAGCCAGGAGAGGTCTGTTGCGCCATGTGGGAAGCTCCCTGGCTGGGTATCGATCTCTTGCTGCAGTGGCTCTGGATAGCTTCATCGTGCTCAGACTTAACCCATTGTGCCACCAGGGAGGCCCCCAAATCTGATTTTTTTTTTTTAAGGTAATGTTGGTTTACAACACTGTGTATGATTCAGAGATACAGGAACCCATCCCTTCAGAATATGCTGCCACACCCCACCCAACACCAAGGCATCCACAATCTTTCACCATAGTCCATTGTGCCCCCTCTTCACTTTGTTATAAACCCCTCTTTTCCCCCTTCCCCTCTGGCTGCCTCAGTTCTATCATCAGCTTTCAAGGGTTAGTTTTTTGAATTTGACTTTATCTGACTCTTTGTTGGTTTCTCCCTATTCCATATATAAGTGATACCATCTGGTATTTGTCTTTCTCCTTCTAGTTTATTTTGCTTAGCATAACCCCTTCCGTTCCATGCATGTTGTCAGCCCTTTAAGATTTTTTCTGACTGCACAGCATGATTATAATACAAAGTATTTGTGGGACTAGGTAGAGGCTATTAATTCTAAGTGAAGATAATTTTTTTCCTTCTCTATCCATTGCCAGAATGAAGACGGACATGTTTCTTTGCTGTTCTTGCTTGTATGTTAGGTTTACAACTAGCTTATACTTGTGCAGAAGGTGTAACCTTTATAGCAGGGGTACACTTTTTCTAGATGACCCACTTTGACTGGTTCCTATGCTTTATTTCCTGACTCCTGCAAACTGCACAGCCATCAAAAATACCTTGAGTGGCCTCCATCATGGCCTAGGGGTTAAGTCTAATCTCTGCCCCCACCATGGCCTGATTTTGATCCCCGGCTAGGAGCTAACCCACATATGGCACAGCAGACCTCGCCTGTCTCGCCCACTGCTCCCCTTAGCGGTATATTTCAGTAAATCTGCCTGTTCTGCCCCCTTTTCTGCCTCTGGTGAATCCTCTCACCCCCTGCACCTCTGGCCTATACCCCAGTTCGTCTATGCAAAAATTGAAAAAAAAAAAAAAAAAAAACCTTCAGGTTCCCAAAGTTTGCTAGAAGTTCTCAAAGCAAAAGCACTTTTCCTACTCACTCACTTTCTAAAATTTCCAATTTCAATTTGTTTTTGGCCTTTGGAAAATTTTCATTTTGTTGTTAGCTTGGTGATTCATCTAAAAAAATATTTTTGTCTAGTCTCTTAAGTTGTTTTTTTTTGGGGAGGAACATTCTGGAGTGCTCTTAAAAATGGAAAAGTATACATCTCAATAGATTCTTTCTGTTAAAGATAGTAAAATCAGGTTTTATTGGTTCTTATTTCTGTCTGTTATATTCTAAGGTGAATATGTGAAGTGAATGTGATTCAATATAACTCTAATGTTTAAGATGCTGTTCTTCCAACTGCAATAATATCTATGAAACAAAAGCGTGACTTAGAATTCTTTTTACTGCTTTGCACTGTGTATCTTAAACCTAAGAGATTTGGGTGAGGAACTATGTTGGTGTTTTCAAAATAATAACTCGAGAATAATTCAATTTAAAAGAATAAAAATACTTTTTATTGCTCTTTGAACTCTGAATTCACAAATTAAATGTGCCTTTTAGACTTAATTTCCTATCTTTGCATGTACTTTCTTAAGTAACCTTCGTAAATGTTTTATGAAGGTACCAGTCATTTCCCTTGCATCACAGACAAATTATTTAACTTTTTATGCCTAGATTCCTCTTGGTGAGAGAAATATGGTAACACCTGCCACCCACGGTAGTTGGTAGAATTAAATAAATGGTGGCTTTAAAGCTCTTTGCATGGTATCTGGTACATACTGTTGCTGTTATTCTACTTCATAATCAAAACAATGCTTATTTTATTCTAATGCTTTTCTCAGGTATGTGCCTGTCAAAGATCTCGTGGAAATTTACAAGAAGCTCTATGGGCGAGAAGTCATCAGTAAACATGTGATTATTGACTGTTCATACCTTCAGTTCTTAGAAATGTAGGTATAACCCAGAGGAAAATTTACAGCTGATATTGTGATTTCCTTGGCATGCTTCTTAATGATTTAGTTTCCTGTGACTGGATTTTGGATTTATGGATTTTGCTTATGCAAAGATGACTGCATAATAGTGGATACGTATTAGCGTTTTTTTCCTGCATTATTTGTTTCACTTCATTGAAGAAACAACAGCTCACAATTAAGAAATTATTGTTTATGTTGCAGGCATGGCGAGATGTTAGCCATTTCCAAGGTAAAGCGTTATTCTTCAAAATCTTAATTTAAGGGATTATGAAGATCCCAGGAAAATCAATTTATTTACTTAACTGTTTTTCTTTCTGCCATAGCTTTATCCCACTTTTTCTAGAAAGTCCCCATTTTTGGTGGAACAATTCCAAGAATATTTCCTTGGAGGACTAGATGATATGGCATTTTGGTCTACTAAAATTTATCATCTGACAAGCTTCATGTTAGAGAATGGGACCAGGTGAATTATTGCTCTTTTATTAACCCATTACTTTTCGCTTTGCTCTGCCCTTCCTTCCTCCCCCTTTCCCAAAGTAAATCTCAGTTTTCTTATGTTTATTTTTATTTTATTTATTTATTTTTTGTGTAGATAGAAGAATTGGGGTGTAGGTGTGGGGGGAGAGGATTCACCAGAGACAGAGTGGAGAGCAGAACAGGCGGATCTACTGAAATACACTGCTGAGGGGAGCAGGGGGCAAGAGAGGAGAGGTCTGCCGCGCCATGTGGGTTAGCTCCTTGGCTCGGGATTGAACTCAGGCTTTATCAGTGATAGCGCTGAGACTTAAGCCCTAGACCACCAAAGGAGGCTCTCTCAGTTTTCTTGAAACTGACTAAATGAAAAAAAAAAAATTCTCATGAAATGCTGCCCCCACCTAATCAAGGAGGAAAAGAATGAAAACTAAATCATTTCAAAGCCCCAAACTAACTCCCATCTAGTTGAATTTGCTGCTGTTGCGCATGTTTTAGGGATTGATAGATATTGCAAAATTCGTGGTCTGTGAAAAATAGCTCCGGTCAGGAGGAATTGGCTTCTGCCACTGAGCTGTATCTATTCCTTTTGGAAGAACCCATATTGTGGGCCAAGTGCTAGCTCTCCAGAGACTCCAGCGCTGGGTGTGGAGAGCCACTTTTCTCTCCACTCTGCCAATTGCTCTCAGGTCCAGGGTTTCAAAGAGTACTTTGCCTAGCCTTCCACACTCTAAAATGAAATAAAAAATGAATGTATTTGTAAAATACAGCCTTCTGTTGCAATTTGACATGTAGACCAGATGTGACAGCTGGTAAACCTCCAGTAACTTCTCTGTTCCTTCCCAGCATGCCCAGGGCCAGTGTTAATCAGAGACTCAGGGGGCATGTAGACTGGAGTAGACTGGGATAGTCCCCACTCCCAGCTCTCAGAATCTATCCAGGGCCCAAGAAAGCCCATGTTCCACTCAGAAGCTGTTTGCAGCCTGATCACGGAGTGTGCAGCTCTTCCCGTGCTACTGAACTGAGTGATGTGGGGATGGGGTTTGGAGAGGGGATATCGGAGGTAGAACTGGATACTGGGAAAGGAGTAGGTGGGAAGCTTAGGCAGTAACCAAGTAGGAAAGAGGGTTGATGGCAGGAGCTGCACCTGAGTGGCTGTTCCATGTAAGGCTTATAGGAGGACTGGGGTTTGTAAGCCAGTGGCCTGGGTAGGCGTAGCTCTGGAATATTACACACTGGATCATATTGCTTTGTCCTTAAAAACATTTGCTGGTACTCAGGTCATATTAACCATAATTATATATTTATTAATTTGAAACAAAATTCCCTTTGATGATAAATTCAACTTTGGCCCTGTCAATAATTAAACTTGTTTTGAAGACTCAGTGAGTAACAATTTAGTCGACATATAATCCAATGTGAATGCCATTTTTTTTTTTTAACAGTGAGATGAATCCCCAAGTTCTCCTATGGCTGTGGAGTTTTAGGTGTTTAAGAGTGACAGAGGAGTGTGGGCTTTGGAATCTGAGAGACCTGCCACTTGTCACTGAGTTATTCCAGCCAAGTTACTAAACCTCTGCAAACCTTAATTTCCTCCTCTGTAAAATGGACCCAGTAATAATTCTTTTTTTATCATAAGGTTGTTGTGAGCAGTAAATGAGATCACTCAGTGTTCAGCATGGAGTCAGCTCTTAATAAATGTTGGTTACTAGGATCATATTTATTATTAGAAGGAAGTTAAGATTATAGAGGATTTGTTATGTATGACCTTGTTAGAGTGAGTGACCTTCCTTTATTTGTTTTAGTAAGTCCATGTGTGATAATCCTCAAACTGGAAAACAATCTAGGTGTTTGTGTTTGGTTAGGCTGTCCAATTGCTAAGGAAAGATGCATAGCTCGACTTTATCCTTTTATTAGGAAGAGCTCACTGAGAAGGAAAAGGTTTCTTTTTTCTTGACCTGTCCTAATCTATCAAGGTGGGACATTCTATGAATTAATTGCATCTTTCTGTACACTGACAAAGACTCAACAGAATTTATGGGAAACCTGGAGAAGGCGCCAAAGAAAGACAGTACAATTTCATGACAGTAAGAAAAACAGAAACATTATATATATAATATATAGAATATATTATAATAGTATATTATATTTATATATATCAATATATTATATATATTATACTTACATTATATATTAATATATAATTGCATATTATAATTATATATTATTATATATTATATATACAACATATAATGTATACTTATATATTATACATTATGTATATAATATATAATATATGCACATAATACATATTATATATACACATATATATTATAGGTACTATAGATATTGTTCAACCTTCTATTAAGAGGTCATCATCCAAGGCAAATTTATATTACTTGAAACTCATAGTGTGTTTTCCTAAAGAAACTGAAATAAATGATAGTCACATTCCCAGTCAAAACTCTGCTTAATGCAAACAGTATTTAGAGCTATAGTGCTGATATTATGAGGCTACTGTCTGAAGCATGGTGGTAGAGAAAAGATAATCCAGAGAAAACCTTTTCCTTTGTCTTAAACTGGCCTTCAGAAAGACTTTGATAGGGAGTCTGCCTTCCACTTCTTCCCACTTTTCCTTTTCCAGCAACTAGTCCTCCCCGTCCCCAGATTCCATACTACCTCTAGCCTCCCTCAGGGTCTTTCATGCCAACCGTTTTCTCCTTCAAAAGATGCTTCACGCTAGAGCATACTCTTACCCACTGCCTGATGGTTCTGTTCGGAGTCAGGGAGCACGCTCACTTTTTCTCTTCTCTCAACTGCCTTTCACTTATTAAAGGGATGCTTAGTTATGCTTTCAATTACAGAGTATACATTTTTGTTTTTAAAGGAATGAGATTAAAAAATTGAGACCCATTTGGGCTTAATCTGGCAGAGGGTGACATAATTGGGAATCAATTCCTTTCATGGGGTTTGACTCTGAGAAGGTTCTCCTGCACATAATTAACTAAACAAGGGGAGTTGGGAGGGACGAGGAAGGGTGTGGGTCTGGGGTGACCGGCAGTGTGGGGCTGCCTGCATCACCATGTACTCTGCAATCAGTTACCCACCATTGTTGGGAGGACTCTGGTCCTTTACCTGTCTTGTTAGGCTCAGCAATGAGCGCCCTCTGCACTAAGACTTTTGGAGGTGGTTTGAAGTACACCAGGGATTCTCAGTAAACTCCCTGCCTGTAAAGGTTTAAATAAGCCTAATTTATTCGACTATTTCCCCAGTGACTGCAGCCTACCTGAGAACCCTCTGTTCATTGCATGTGGTGGCCAGCGGAACCATACCAATGGGTAAGTGGATTCCAGAATCATCCATAGAAAAAGAACTTATCACCTAGAGGGATGTTCAGTAGACCTCAAATGCTTGGGACTTATTGACACAATGGGTCAAATTCCATTTCTGCCATTGACAGCTGTGTGATTTTTTTTTATTAATTAATTTATTTTTTACATTGTTGTTCATTTTTGTACAGAATTTGGCTTCTCCCCTCAGGTGTAGTTCCTGTAGTTCTTCCACCATTATGAAATCTATGACCCATCACCACAGTCCCTGTGCTCTCCCCTCTCCTGTTTTGACTCCTCTCCTTCCTCTTCCCTATAACTGTGTGATTTTCAGCAAGACTTCTTACTGTTTTTGAGCTGCTATTCCCTTGGCAAATGGGAAAAACGCATATGCATCCTCCCCAAATTATGGTATGGGTTGGATATAAACGATGGGTATAAAACAATTACCACATCAATAAGTTCCTTAATAGCAAATGCTAGTTAATAGTATTACCTTCATTACTCATGAATGTTACCCAAATGCTACCCTGAAAATGTTTTCATAATGAGAGTGGGTAGAGAGAAGACTTCTTTGGTAATATCTGAAGAGGAGGGCCGAAAGGCCTGACTGGTCTTCTAAGAGGTGGTATTTCCTGTTAGAATCAGGGACCAATATTTAACACTGTGTTAATATTTTACATATTTATTGATAATCAAATAGCACAAATGATACCTCCTCATTTATACCAGGAATTATTTTAGGTTTTAGAGACCGTGTTGTGAATGACAAGAAGTCCTTACTTTGGTTGGGTGTATTGGCAGGTGGACTCATAAACATTGTTAAGTGTTAAGAAGGGAACATGTCGGGTGTTCTGGAGATGGACGAGGATCCTGACCCAGTCACTGGCGCGCTTGGTGTGAAGTGATGTTTCCATGGAGATATTTAAGCCTGAACGTGAACTGGATGCTCAAAGAGGGCTTGCAATGAAATGTTCTAAGGTAGAAGGGGTACACAGTTAAGCCTTCACTGGCTAATTTATTTGAATTAAGTAAGTTTTTTAAAATTGATTTGCTTGACTTTAGATTACACTTGTAATCGCTGGGTCATCAAATCCCTGTTCTCACTGGTGTCCTAAGGGCCCCTCTTCATTCATTTCTGTTGTTTGGCTCCTACTTCTATCATTTTTTTTTAAAGATTTATTTATTTGTGCATACCAGCTGGGGTGTAGGCCAGAGGTGTGGGGTGGTGAGAGGATTCACCAGAGACAAAGTAAGGAGCAGAACATGCAGATTGACTGAAGTACACTGCTGAGGGGAGCAGCGGGTGAGGCAGGGGAGGTCTGTTGTGCCGTGTGGGATTGTCACTGGCTGGGTATCGAACTCATGCTGCAGTGGCTCTGGACAGCTTCGTGTTGCTGTGCTTAACCCGTTGTGCCACCAGGGAGGCCCTACTTTTATCATTTGAGGGCTATCTGGCTCCTCTAGGTTTCAGAGGTCACTAAAATATATGAACTTGAAAATGTATCTTAAGTGCATAACTAATTCTAACACATCTCTAAAGATAAATCAGTACACCTGCTTACCAGTTTCTCAACCAACTACAAACCTAATTCTTGACAATTTCTGTGAAATTTTGAAATACCTTTGACCTGGGAAGGGGTTGGGTGAGGTGAAGTAACAAAGAGAAAGGAAGCACGTTGCACTTTGGTGGTGGAATATGGGTGATTTGGTGGTGGGTACACCGTGGTGGTGATACTTGAAGGGGGCATCCTACTATTACCGCAATTAAAAGCAAATAATAAAAAAAAGAATACCTTACTTTGTTTGTCATTTGGAAGTAATATAAACCTTCTACTCTATAGAATTTTGAGGCTATTGGAAATATTTTATATCAGGACAAACGATAAGCCTTGGAAATGCATGTACTAAAAGACTTTGTGGACACTCCTTTAAAGGTTTTTCTGAAACTTTGTGTTTTCTAAAAGTTTTTCTAAAAGTTTTTTTTTGGTGTTTCTGTTCCGTCAACTTTCAGATGCGAAATTTTAATGGTCATTTAACCTATGATTAACTTCTTCAACTCAGTTATTCAGGTCATTTGCTGTTTTCTCATTCCTAACCATTTTCCTCCTCTCTCTCTTCAGCAGCTCAAAAGTACAGACAAATTATTTTCATAGAAATTTGACTATATCTCTCACTAAAGATACTGGAAAATATATACAACATACCGAGAGAGGAGTGTTCTTTAGCGTGGATCCTTGGACCTTGGTAAGAAGTTCAGCTTTTGAATGGAGAAAGAGGACAATTTATTTCTTGTCACCTCTTGTGTAAACTCACTGCTTAATTCACCACTCATAGACAGTCACCTGGGCATTTGACAAGCCCGCAGATGTCCTTGGCCTCCACATTTGCTTTGCTGCAAAGACTTCCAGAGATATTTAGCAAGTCTGGTAGAGCTCAGGGTGATCCTAGGTACTCATGCCAGAGCTGCTGTGTCCTTAGTGCCAAGTATATGAGCAATATTATAGACTCACGGTGCATCTTCATGCCAAGAGATGTAATTGTATATGGTATTCATTCATTCTTTTTTTTTTTTGCATGGAAGAACTGGGGTGTAGGCCAGCGGTACAGGGAGATGAGAAGATTCACTAGAGACAGAGTGGGAGCAGAACAGAGAAATTTACTAAGATACACTGCTAAGGGGGAGCAGCGGGTGAGACAGGAGAGGTCTGTTGCGCCATATGTGGGTCAGCTCCCTGGCCGGGGATTGAACTCAGGCCGCAGCAGTGATAGTGCTGAGACTTAACACCGAGGTTGCAAGGGACACCCCTGAACTTCATTCTTGATGTCATTTAAATGTCAGATGTTATCCTGGGGCTTGGGAGGAGGGGATATAACACAAAAAGGAAATAGACTCATACTTTTAGAAAATTTCAGTTTGATAGGAATGGTAAATACAAAAATAACCATTTATGAGTAGGATGTAACAAATAGCATGATGGGGTAAGGGGAGAAATAGTTTGCTGGCAGTGCTATCATTGTGATTTTGGAGGCTATCAGAGGAATCTTCATGGAAGTGTGGCATTTAAGTTAATATGTTGAATAGTAGGTGGTATTTCATCTGTGAGTGTGTATTTCTGCTAGTGAATTGGGAAAGTCTCAGATATTTAGAAATAGGGGTAGTCTTACTTGCCTGGAGGAGGAGACAAGAAATAGAAGGGACTGTAAGAGAGTTGAAAAGTAGGAGTGGGGGATTCTTAATGTCAGGACAAAGATTTACTATCCTAGGGAACAGTGTTTCTGGGAGCTGGGTCAGGGCTTGGGGAAGGCCTGCTCCAGGAGTGTGCACCCAAACCAGTCACAGGGAAGGATCCCCTTTGAGCACTACATTCTTCATTTTCATTTTTCACTGAGCTCCAAGATGATGTTGCCAGCCCTGGACCTGGGAACTTCTATTAGCCATAGCATTTGCCTTGCAATTACTTGGATCCAATTTGCGTAAGAATAAGCTAAGTCTAAGAGAAGCGCTGTCTCCTTCATGGCCTGTGCTGGTGGCGAGGGCACAGTAGGAGCTGAGTACATACTTTCTGGATGAATGAACAAGCCAGAACGGGGATGAGGATAAGCCATCAGTGTATAGCCTGCCAGAGGCTTGTGATCTTCTCGCCAGTGACCCTTAGAACCTGTGCTTCTCCTCCGGGGCCTGAGCTGGCCAGAGCTGCCCCGTGTTCTGAGCATATCCTGCTCTGTTCTGGGGCTGGCTCTGTCTGGTCTCCTGTCACCCTTGTGTGGATTTAAAGTCATGTCCCCTGGAAATGGATGGATCTAGTGTCAGGCTAGTTTGTCCAGGGAAGCGACAGTCTGCAGTAACCATGTTGAGTCATGTTGAGAGGTTTGCTGTCCCCACAGTTCTGTTTCATATATCTCCCAGCACAGTACAGAAGATGTCTGGGGTCTCCACGCAATTGCAGCAACATCTCAATTTGGGTTTGGAGGGTATTTTGGCCTCCTGACATTGTTAGAGTTCATTTGTTTATATATATATTAAAAAAATAGTGTCTGTACAAATGTTCATTTATAATGATGCATATCTGAAACTCACATTATGTGTACTATTCAGTAAAATTATTTTTTAAATTATATAGATCATCATATATTTACAAAATTATAATTATAGTTCTAGATTAAATGGACTTAGCTTTCTAGAAATTTTCAGCCATGAAATTTATTCAATCCATTCTGCAAATGAGCTCAGGGTTCTGCTTAAGTCCTACCAGACTCTTCCATGTGCCTGCCCGCTGGGGTTATAGTTTCCATCCCTCAGCATACATCCTAACTGCCTATTCTGAGGGATCTTCTTTGTTGATAAGAATGAATGTTTTGCCTTCTAGGACTGGTAAAAACTTGTTTCCTTTTTGATTTTGATGGAAAATGGTAGCATAGTTGATGATATATCTGTTTCTATCTGCCTGTATGATTTTTCTATTTCAGCATTCCCTATCCTTTATGTACCGGGCTGTGGAAAGGAACCTACGGACAATGCTTACAGAGGGCTCTCAGCAGTCTCTGAAACACATCTCCAGTCCCTCTGCATCTTATTTCTTGTCACTTCCCTATGCGAGACTTGGTTGGTAGGTGTAAGTTTATCTAATTCTTGAATGCTTTCATCAATTTAATTTCATTTGGTCATTCAACAAATGTTTAAAATGGCACCTGTTAGGACCTTATTTTTTAATCAATTCATAATTAACAAAACAAAATTTATCTAGCAATGTAAATTAACAATAACATTAAGTTATATCTAGATAAAACTGTCTCCTTAAAATTAGTCAAAAAATATTTAAATATGAGGAACTTCTTTGCTAAATAATCACAGCAATAAAATATTATTTTATAGAATCTTTGTAAAGGTTCCATAGAGATATATTATAATAGATTATTTTCTGGAATGTAATGATTTAGGGGGATAATGGGAAAAATTATTATGGTGACTGGAATATTGTAACTTCATATGGCAAAAACCTACGTACCCAATAATTTTATAAGAGAATTATTCATTTTTTTTTTTAAAATCAACCAAAATTGAGCCTAAGGATATAAAAGTGACTGTTTCTTGGAGATTATGGTGAAACATTTCATTTTACCTTTTTTGGAGACCTTGTTGAAGTGTGTTTGAGATGTCAAAAGTTTGTAAATATTTAATGCATAAATTGATGAGCTTGGAAATAAGTGTAAACCTGTGAAACCATTACCACCACTAAGGCCATAAACATATCCATTGTTTCCCAAAGTTTCTTCCCACCCTCTTTTCAAAAATTAATTGATAATAATATATATGTAACATTATAACATTACATATGACAATATCTTCTTAACAAATTTAAATATATTGCATAGAATTTTTAGCTATAGACCTATGTTATATAGCAGATCTCCAGTACTTACATCATGTAACTGGAACTTTGTACTCTGACCAACATCTCTCCCTTTTCTCGTCTCCTCATTCCCTGGTAACCATCGTTCTCTGTTTCTAAGAGTTGAACTATTTTAGATCCTATGTATAAATGGGACCATTCAGGATTTGTCTTTCCATATCTGGCTGATTTCACTTAGCTTAATGTCCTCTGGTTCCATTCATGTTGTTGCAAATGGCAGGATATCTTTATTTTTTAAGGATGAATAATGTTCCATTGCATGTAAAGACCACATTTTCTTTTTCCATTCATATAGTTGACATTGAGGTTGTTCCTATATCTTAGCTATTTTACTAATGCTGCAGTGAACATGGAAGTGCAGATGTCTCTTTAAGATCTTGATTTTGTTCCTTTGCATAAACACCCTGGAGTGGAATTGTTGAGTCATGTGGTAGCTCCATTTTTAATTTTTGAAGACCCTCCATTCTGTTTTCTAAAGTGACTAAACCAATTTATTACATTCCTACCAACAGTACATCAGGTTCCCCTTTTCCCAACATCTTTGTCAACATTTGTTACCTTTTGTTTTTTTTTTTACATACAACATCTTAACAAGTGTGAGATGATATCTCATTGTTGTTTTGATTTCCATTTCCTTGATGATTAATGATATAGAATACATTTTCATCTACTTGTTGGTATATGAGAAAACATGCATTTGTATGTTTTCTTTGGAGAGCTATCTACTTAGACCCTTGGACCAGTTTTTAATTGTTTTTTTTTTCTGCTGTTGAGTTTATGATTTCCTTATGTTTTTACTATATTAACCCTTTATCAGATATAGTGTGCAGGTGTTATCTTCCATTCCATAGGTTGCCTTTGTCTTGGCCATTATAAATAATGTTGCAATGAACATGGAGGTGCACATCTTTTTTCAAGTTAGTGTTTTCATTTCTTCGGATAAATACGCAAAGTGGAATTGCTGGATCAGCTGGTAGTTCTATTTTTAATTTCTTGAGCCATTGCATACTGTTTTCCATAGTGGTTACACCAATATACCTTCCCACCAACAGTGCATATGAGTTCCTTTTTCTCTATATCGTTGCTAACACTTATTTCTTATCTTCTTGATAATAACCATTCTCACAAATGTGAGGTGATAATACATTGTGGTTTTAGTTTGCATTTTCTTGTGATTAATGATTTTCTAAGGACCTTTTCATGTACTTGTTGGCCATCAGTATGTCTTCTTTGGAAACATCTCAGTTCCTCTCTTCCTTTTGAATCAGATTGTGGTGTTCTTTTTCCATGAGTTGAATGGATTCTTTATATATTTTGGATATTGGCCCCTTACCAGATGATGATTTGCCAGTATATTTTCCCATGCCACAGATTGCCTTTTCATTTTGTGCATGGCTTCCTGTACTAGAAAGAAGCCTTTTAATTTATTTTTGTGCTTGTTGCCTTTGCTTTTGATGTTAAATTAAAAAGAAGTCTGTGCATCTGATGGATCATCTATAGGTTGAAAGTTCCAATGGCACCTTTGTTGGAACTCAGGGATAGCTAGATGGAAGAGAAGCTTAGGGCAAGACATAGGGAAAGACTCTGAGTATATCTCTCCCCTTGAATCTCCAAGTGTTCACCAAACTGGAAGCTCCAAAATCACTTTTTAAACCAGTACAGCTTAAATCCAGTGCACTGGATTTCCTTGGCCAGTAATGCTTTCAGCTCTAGACAGGGGTTTAGAGGTGAATATACTTCCACTGTCCATTCACTTGTGAATAATGGCTCTTCTTGATTGCTTTCCAGAAAGATCCAAAAGAAGGCCTCCTGCTGGATTCACTGCCACCCTAGGGGGCAGCAATGCAGGGGCCATCTCTGGGGTCACTACTAGCCAGTGTCCACCTCAAGAGATCAGAGAACAGCATTGTCTCCATTTTGTGGAGACAAAATGGAGAACCCTTTCATTTGGCATCATACTCTTTAGAAACTCCTGTTTTTTTTTTTTTCCTTCTATTCTGTCATTTGTTTTTTATGTGGCTATAAGAGTTAGAATAAGTACATGACTTTGGTCTCTCCACCTTTAAGGGAGACATTTCAATCTTGTTTTGTTTTGTTCATCTCTATAACTATTAGGTCACAGAATCGCCTTTAGGAACGTTTGCTAAATAAGTCGAGTTTTTAATTTTTCCCCCAGTACAAGGCACCCTATATAACTATGGCAGAAATAAAATACTGTATTTAACTCAAGCTTGCCTGTGTTGGTCAGGTTGCAAATTGAAACGGGTTGAGCAGATTAGAAATGGAAGTGTGCCATGAGCTATAGGGGTTTGGCAAGGACAAATTTCCTGTTTCCCAGGCCAGCCCAGGACTTTGCTGCTGCTCTGGGTTTTCATACATGACACGGTGCCTTGTGAGCATGCTTTTTCAGCTTACTAGGGTTATATGATCCAGAAAAGCCCACAGGCCTTGACTTGTTCAGTTTTTTTTTTTTTTTTTCAAATATCTTAGAGAGCAAGACTGAACTACCCAAACAGTATTAATCTCATATTTTCAACGGTTACACAGAGGGAAGATTCACTGGGAGGAGGTCAAAGTGTTAGATTCTAGAAAGGAAAGATGCAAGAGGCAGTTTTATCTAGAGTTTTCGGTAGATACTATAGTGGGTTTCCTCATCTCCCCTACAGGGCAATGACCTCAGCTGACCTCAACCAGGATGGTTATGGTGACTTGGTGGTGGGTGCCCCGGGCTACAGCCACCCTGGCCGCATCCAGGTCGGGCGTGTGTACCTCATCTATGGCAATGACCTGGGCCTTCCCCCCATCGACTTGGACCTGGACAAGGAGGCCCACGGGATCCTGGAGGGCTCCCAGGTGAGACACCAATGTCAGACTTTGCCCGTCTAGTGTCAATAAGCCACTGCCCACATCGCCTGGAAAGTTCTCCAGGACACATTACCCCTAACAAAAATAATGATAGTAACAAATGGCACTTTTCAGTTTGCATAACATGTTCACTCCATTTGTCTCAGTCCATCTGTGCCTCTGAGTCCCACCAACATACAATTTTGAACTGCTTTGACGAGTCCATTAGGAGGTGGTTTCTTGATAATACTAAACCTCCCTTTTCTACATAAATGTCCTGTTTTGTAAGACTTTAAGATTCATGGAAAAATTTTAAAGACAGTACTGAATTCCCATTCACCCTTTAGCCAGAGTCTCCTATGTTAATATCTTCCATAATTATGGTATACTTGTCAATATGAAAAGAGAGACATTGGTTTACTGCTTTGCTTAGATTTCATTCCTTTAAGTGGTTATTTATCACCAGGAAACACCTCAAGAACTGTATAAGTGTTCCTCATGGACCTGAGCATTAATTCTTCTTGCTGGGAGCAGTGGGGCTGGGTGGTTTTCCTCCAGGACATCATTGGCTTTAGTCCTTACAAGAGCAATAACGCAGCAGGTAGCCCTGCTACATACAAGCTGGGGGGTAGGCCAGAGGTGTGTGTGTGGCGGGGGAGGGCAGTGAAAAGATTCACCAGAGACAGAGTGGGGAGCAGAACAGGCAGACTGATTGAAATATACTGCTGGGGGAGCAGTGGGTGAGACAAAAGAGGTCTGCTGCACTATGTGGGAAGCTCCCTGGCTAGGGATTGAACTTGTGCTGCAGTGACTCTGGATAGCTTGATAGCTTAATAGTGCTGTGACTTAACCCATTGTGACACCGGGGGGCCATCAGGTTAGGTGGTTCTTGACTAGACTTCTAGTCTAAACAGCATTAATGTCGATAAGATAAAATAAGATGGCATGCCTCAACAACCTTTAAAAATGGAAACTACCCTGGTTTATGATCTAGTTTAGGTTCTGATGGAAGGAGCCCTGAATCTGAAAGGTGTGAATAAGTTGTCTGGCCACTGTATGGGATCACACACTCATACATGGTCAGTGTTTTCTGAAACCGTGTGAGAAACTCCCTAAATAAATTTACTCATTCCTGTTGCTGCCTATTTATTCATGAGGCTAGATCCATCAGTCGTGTGTAAAATATTTTCCTTGGGCTCCTGTAAGCGTGCAGTAAAGAGGCAGCTGCATCCTGTGGATGAGAAACTCTAAGAGATTTGAAGCAAGGACATGGAGGCGGTTCCATGCCCTCTTCACTCTAGTCACCTTGGAGCGTTTGGAAGGTGATCTGATTAAGGCAGGTCCTGCGGATGGGAATCCCCTACTCTGTCCCTTGCCTGCAGTTTACCTTTCTCTGACCTTGTCTATAAAATGGAGGATTAGGATGCAAATCTCAAGCATTTGCCCATCCTAACATTCTGTGTTTTCATTGGAATGACTGGTGGATCAACAGGAGGGCTTAGTGGTGCAGCTGGTAGTGATGAAATGAACCCATCCTGACTTGACAGAGGGGCCCTGTTAGTCCCCGCCCTGCCCCTGTGTGCTGTGTGTTCTGGATCTCTTCTCTTGTTCATCAAGTTCTAGCCTTGTTGAAAGGGCAGTGTCCACAGATGCCATTGCTCTCAGGTATACAGGTATTAGGCAATAAATAATAGATGTGGGCCCTGTGGCATGTGTGTTGCGTGGCAAATATCCCCTTGTGCAAGACTATTCATATGTATGTATGTTGTGAAAGAATTGGAGAATCGAATAAATTACTTTGAAATCTAAGCTGACTCTAGACAGCAGGAGATGAAAGATCTAGAAAATCCATCTTGGAAGAACATGGTTCCAGGATTGAGTTTTCCATCTATAAACTGTGGAAGGGGTGGTAACAACAGTCCTTACCTTAACCCATGTAAAGTGCTTATAATGTTGTCTCCAGCAGTGCTGTCCCATGGAACTTTCTGTAATGATGAAAATGTCCTACAGCTGTGTTCTCCAGTGTGAGAACCACTAGGTGCACTGGCTTTTGTGCATTTGAAATATGGCTAGTGCAACTGAGGAACTGAATTTGTTTTGTTTCATGTTAGTTTATTTTAAAGATTTATTTAAAGACTATTTATGCATAGAAGAACTATGGTATAGGCCAGAGGTGCAGGGGATGAGAGGATTCATCAGAGACAGAGCAGGGAGCAGAACAGGCAGATCAACTGAAATACACTGCTGAGGGGAGCAGCGGGTGAGACAGGAGAGGTCTGCTGCGCCATGTGGGAAGCTCCCTGGGTGGGGATCGTACTCATGCTGCAGTGACTGGAGATAGCTTGATAGTGCTGAGACTCAACACCTGTGCCACCAGGGAGGCCTCTGTTTCAGTTTACTTTAAATGTCAATGCAATAGTTATATTTAGTTAGTGGCTACTGCATCAGGCAGTAGAGCTCTTGAATAGCCTGAGTCCTCAACAAACATTAGCTGCTGTTAACAGTTTGGCTGTAGTATAGTACAGAGTACACACCAGCCCATTTTCTAAAAACCTAGGACTTACAAGAATCAACTACCTTCTTTTTGGTACCTCATTTCCCCCTAAAAACACAGAAATGCCAAAAATATCCTCACAGCCAAGCCACCTAGCTGGGCTTGCTGGGTGTGTTACATGCTGTTACAGTTTTATGCCCCAGCCCGCTGGGTGCCAGATGGGGTCCCAGGCCTTTCTACTTCCAGGGAATCAGGGCTCCTTTGAAAATTTTAATTTTCCTCAGCCTAGGAAAAATTCACTTGTGCCTCTTTAGCCCTCAGGTCGATTTGGGTCAGCCTTGGCTGTGTTAGATTTTAACCGGGATGGCCTGCCTGACCTTGCCGTGGGAGCCCCCTCAGTGGGCTCGGAGGAGCTCACATATAAGGTAAGGCTGCTGATGGAGTTGGGGAGGTGGGGGAGGAGAGTGGGGGGAGGTGAGGTGCTACTGAGTGAGGCCAGTGCTGAGTAGAGCTTCTGGAGAAATAAAGACAGCCAATGAGCTGGCAGAGCATTTGTGGGTAGATAATCCCAGGGACCCCCACGTGGGTCTTTGACATAAACTTGGGTTACCTGGCAGCATCTGTTCCTGGCTTCCTGGCTTTGATTTGGCCTTGTGGTTTTCCAGTTCCACCAGGTGATTTTCCAGCAGCGCACTGATCAGTGTTATTTATTGTTGTCTATCCAACCCTTAGCTCTGGATGGGAAATAAATGCTTGTGTAATGGTAGGCATAGAAACAGGCAAGTTATAAGACAGGAACTGGTTCATAAACCAGACTGAAAGTACAACATATGTCCCAAGGCAAATGGAGGGTATTAGCAGGGTGTTCAGGGGAATAATGGGCTGGGCAGGGGAAGGTTTCCTGGAAGAGCCAGAAACCCAGGTGGGCCTTGAAGGGGGAGGAGCGGAACAAGTTATTGTGCAAATGCAGTGAACAATCATGGATGTCAGATCCTGGGCAAGACACTATGGAGGCAAAGGTAGAAATAACAGTTTTTGCTTTGGGGGCTCTGATAGTCTGATGGAAGTGATACGCTTTAAAGAGGTTTTTTTTTTTTCAGCTCAGCAGCAATCAATAGGACAGGTTTCTGTCAGTCTCCAAACTCTGATGGTGATTTATTTTATCATTAGCCATCTTTTTTTTTTAAGATTTATTTATTTATGCATACAGGCTGGGGTGTAGGCCAGAGGTGTGGGGCAGTAAGAGGGTTCACCAGAGACAGAGTGGGGAGCAGAACAGGCAGATTGACCGAAATACACTGCTGAGGGGAACAGCGGGAGAGGCAGGAGAGGTCTGCTGCACCATGTGGGAGTCTCCCCAGTGGGGCATCGAACTTGCACCGCAGCTGCGGACAGCTCCACCGCTCTGTGCTTAACCTGTTGCACCACCAGGGAGGCCCTCATTAGCCATCTATAAGGTTCATTGTCTTGTTATTTAAAGTCATGAGCCATGTGATTTTCCTGAGGTTTGTCCTTGCCTAGGGTGCAGTGTACATCTATTTTGGTTCCAAGGAAGGAAGAATGTCATCTTCCCCCAACATCACCATCTCTTGCCAGGTATGTTTATCTCCTTAGCCAGATGCAGAAAACTAAAATTTACTGTGTCTTAATTGGCTTCAAGGCTGAGTCAAATATGGTTTCCTCTTAAGGATGTCTACTGCAACTTGGGCTGGACACTCTTGGCCGCAGATATGAACGGGGACAACAAGCCCGATCTGGTGATTGGTTCCCCTTTTGCACCAGGTGGAGGGAAGCAGAAGGGAATTGTGGCTGCATTTTATTCTGACCCCAGCTGGAGTGACAAAGGTAGTGCTGGCTGGAGGGAGCGCTGGATACTCTCTGTTCTATATGTCAGGAGTGACCTCTCTTGTAAATGGATTTATGTCCTTACTTCCTCATTCCATATCATTTCACCTCAATTTTCTAATAGTCTTTTACTTTTGCAGATGTTCTGGTGAATGATATGGATAGATTCCCTGAATATACAAAAAGGGATCCAACTTCTAGATCCAAATTTACCAGAAGCAATGGGTTCTTCTCATAATCTCCCAGTTAAGAGTAGGAACACTAATAAAAGCAACCCTTGTAGTGTTCTGTCCATAGGAGCACTTTAAAAAAAAAAATTGGCGTTAACAATACACTTTAAAAAATGTCGTGAAAAATTTACATAAGAGCTGGGATTGCAAAAGTTGGGCAGTAAACATGTGATGCTATACACTACACCAGAGAGAAGCTCTTTTTAAGTAGCCTTCTCCACTCTGAGGAAGTGAGCTCTACAAATGTATTTCTTCTATGAAATTCCATTTCTGAATGGGAGCTACCTATGAGTTCTGGCAAAAACTCAGCAGAACGAACCTGTTTTTCATTAGCCTACAAAAATAACTCTTGCCACTTCAGTATTCCTCCCACCTAAAGTAGAAGGGACTGGTTGTCTTGTGTAGAACAGCTGAACGTGGAGGCAGCCGACTGGATGGTGAGAGGCGAGGAGGATTTCTCCTGGCTGGGATACTCGCTTCACGGGGTCAGTGTGAACAGCAGAACTTTGCTGTTGGTTGGGAGCCCGACCTGGAAGAATGCACGTAGGTGAGTGCAGATGTTGGGACCCAAGGCGTCCCCTAGGGTAGGTACCTGCTGCTGTGGGAACCCGTAAGTGTAGGGTTCAGAAAGAGAGGCGAAGAAATTGTCACCCTTCAAGAAAAAGCTGAGGTTCTGGGGAAAAGTTGCAAGTTCATCTCCTTAGAGGTTTACAAATGAAGTAGATCGGTGTATTAATTTGCCAGTGTTGCCATTAAAATACTACAGCGGTGGCGGGGGGGAGGGGAGGGTAAGGACACAAAATGGAAGAGAGGAGAATACAGGGGACCATGGAGATGGATCACGGGTGAATTGGTGGTGGGCTGCCCAAGGGGAATACAAAATGTAAAAGACATAAATAACAATAAAAAAAAATTTCCATAAGTGACCAAAAAAAAAAAAAGAATTAAGAAAAATAAATAAAATAAAATACTACAGACTAGGGGCCTTAAACAGTAGGAGTTAATTTTCTCAAGTTCTGGAAGCTGGACATCACGGTATGGGCTGGGTTGATTTCTCCTAAGGCCTCTGTCCTTGGCCTGCAGATGGCCATCCTCGCCCTCCGTCCTTATTTTGCCTCTTCTGTGTGTCCATCCCCGATATCGTCATGTAAGGACACCACTCAGATTGGATTAGGACCCACCCTAATGACCTCATTTTAACACAATTACCTCTGTAAGGATCTCCAAATAGGTCACATTCTGGGCCAATGAGTGTTAGAACTTCAACAAATGAATTTGGGGGAGATACAGTTCAGCCCAGAACAGTAGGTATCCCCAGCTTTGCTGTTAGTTGAGAGGCAAATTGGTGGACTTTGTGTCTGGAGAATCTTGATGTTGGGGTTCTCTCTGAAAGCACCCCCCCTCCCACTCTTTGGAGCACAGACTGAGAGCATGCAGGAGTGGGGTATGGATGAAATGGAGGGGTGCCCTATTCTTGCACCTGAATACTGACCAGTTCTGTCCCAGCAGCGAAGCCCAGTGTGTTTTTTTCCAGTTTGGGCAGTTTGTTCCGCACTCAGGATGAGAAACAGAGCCTTGGACGGGTCTATGGCTATTTCCCACCAAACTGCCAAAGCCGATTTACTATTTCTGGAGACAAGGTATGGCAGCCACTCCCTCCCAGGAAAGTGGACATCACAGAGAACTTTCTTAGTTACTATGCTGTATTGATTCATCGCATTTCACAGGCAATGGGGAAACTGGGTACCTCCCTGTCAAGTGGCTACGTGATGGTGAATGGAACCCGGAGACAAGTGCTTCTGGTTGGGGCCCCAACTCATGGTAGGTCATGAAACATGAAGCTTTTCTTTCTAGTCGTGTGGCTCCTTGACCACGATATCGAGGGAAAGCTATGAAATCTGGAGTCAGACGGAACTGCTTGGATTATTCCTTTTCTCATTAATAGCAAGCTGTGTGACCTTGGCAAAATTGCTTCACCTTCCTGAACCTTAGTGTCATCATCTGCAAGATACAAATTATAATTCCCACCTCAAAGATTTGTCGAAAATCACACACAAGGGGCCTCCCTGGTGGCGCAGCGCTCAAGCGCTGCTCTGTGGAGCTGTCGGCAGTGGTGACGCAAGTTCGATGCCCATCCGGAGAGATTCCCACATGGCGCGGCAGACCTCTCCTGCTTTGATTGCTGCTCCCCTCAGCAGTGTGTTTCCATTGATCTGCCTGTTCTTCTCCCCACTCTGTCTCTGGCGAACCCTCTCGCTGCCCCACACCTTTGGCCTGTACCCCAGCTTGTATGTATAAATAAATTAAAAAAAAATCACAGACAGAAGATGTAGTGTGGGAGGGCACCCCTAGTGGCCTCAGGGTTAAGTCTGAGTGCTATCACTGCTATGGCCTGAGTTCGATCCCCAGCCAGGGAGCTGACCCACATGGCGCAGCAGACCTCTCCTGTCTCACGCGCTGCTCCCCTCAGCAGTGTACTTCAGTAGACTTGCCTGTTCTGCTCCCCGCTCTGTCTCTGATGAATCCTTTCACCCCCTGAATGTCTGACCTATACCCTGGTTCTTCTATGAAAAAAAAAAAAAAGAAAAAAGAAAGATTTAGTGTGGTAAATAGGGTTTAAAAAAACTATTTCCTCCTCGCTTCCTTACAAAAATGAGTTATGTTTGTTATGAAAATACAAGGAAGTTAACATATATAAATCACCCCTTATCCAGATAGTATGTGAATATGTCATTAAATACTCTTCTAAAACTAATTTCTTTTACATGTATCAGGTTTTCATAGGCACATGCCAACATTTGCTAACTTAATCCTATTGCTGGAAATTTAGGCAGTTTCTGATTTTCACCACAGATAAGGTGTAATGAAGTCCAGGTACATAAATCTGATTGGCCTTTGTGAATAGTTTTTTAGGTTGATCCCTGGAGGTGGACTTCCTGGACTAGAGGGTCTAATCTTTTTAAGTCTCTTATTACACATTGCCAGATTATTTTTCAGAAAGTTTTGTATAATACATTATGGAAGAGATCTGATTGACAGGCAGAAGTTTGGGCAAAGAAATAGCTATAATTTGTGTCAGACTGAAGACATGGCATTAGAACATTAAAAAGTGGCTGACTTGTTTCTGGGATAATATCTCTTTTTCTCCTTCACAGAATCTAGGTAGTGATTTCTCAACTCTTGTAACACACATTACAGGTTTTATTTGTCTCACTGCTCCATGAGAATGCTATGAATTAGAGCTGTATACTTCCTTGCTGTCTTTATAATTTTGTTATAAAATATTCTCTAAAATTACAATGTGAAGATAGCTATAGCTATTATAAATTAAACTTTTGGAAATTGTAAATTCACATGCATTTATAGGAAAAAGTAGATCCAGTTACATTTTAGTTTCCCCAGTACAGTCTTGCAGACCATAATATCACAACCAAGTTAACGACACTGGTATGCTCCACTGATGTGATCTGTTCACATCTTCCCATTTTCATTTGCATTTCACCCACATAATTTATGGGCCCCCAAACAAAATAAAAATGCAGAATCCTTTGCTATAAAATTATTCAGAATTTCAAGTTGGTGACAGGCGACTAAAGCCAAACACAGCACCTAAGTGTACACCCCAGCCCCAGTCCTGCTGTGACTGCGAGTCACACACACTGTATTTATGTTCTAACAAACTGGCTCCTTTTGACTCCTGGACAACTTCTCAAACCTTGGAATCAGATTAGACACCACTAACCTTGTTTCCAGTCCACACTGATTTTGCTCCGGGGGCCATCATTTTATCATTAACAACCATGGAAACCCCAGTTTTGCAAGGGTAGGATGTCCTCCAGAGGAAGGCAAGGCGTTGGTATTGATAGTGTGAATTCCTCCAGGTGGTTCACGAAGCATCAGACAGCTGTCGTTGTGCTACCTTCAGAAGTTCCAAGTAGCTGCAGTGTCCTTGTGAGTTCAGTAGAGCTTCAGTGCAGTTGGGAATCGCAGCTGTATGGTACAGATCAACTGAAATACAAGACGTGGTCTTTTAGAGCAAGCCGTCACGGTGGCAGTCTGGGCCTCGAGTGTTTGAAGGCCTGTCCCCTGACCCTTTCCTCTGTCGCTGGCTCCGCAGTCTTTGATTTAGACCAGGGCCACTACACAAAGCAAATATTTAGTTGGGATTTTTGGGTGTTGATTAATAACTATCAAGTACTTCCAGTATGAAAAATATTCAGTGATGGCAAGGTTGAGGTGAGATGTGTGCTATTATACTGCTTGGCAAAAAGGCAAGAGCCTTAAAAAAAGGCAATCTCCTTTGGATGCTATGTGCACCACCTCTTAAGAATTTGTTCTCAGAAAATATTTAAAACTGGGGAAAAATGATCACAGTATTGTTTATAATAGCAAAATGTTAGAAATGGCCTAAATGTAAAAAGAATATAGAACTTTATGATCTTCAGAACTCTGCATTTTGGTTAAAATGTGTGATTATATGTATGTATGATGATTATATGTATATACATAATACATACACCTGCATATATATATATATATATATATATATATATATATATATATATATATATCACTTTGCACAGCTAGAAATACACATCATATAAAGTGACAGCCTGATGCCTGACACAGGACTTGGTGCTGCCCCCTGGTGGTTACTGTGCAGGAGGGACGGCACCTACTCAAGATCAGGTTGGCGAGGAAAGGATTCCAGCAGAGGTGACACAAGTCAAATTCTGGAAGAGCAGTAATTTGCAAGCAGAAGGGTGGTAGTGAGGCAAGTGAGGGGTTTCTACTCCAGAGAGTAGAGAGCACATCATGTCCAAAGACCCAGATTTAAGAAATATTAGTGGACCGTGTTTTAAATTTGCAACGTCAAGGGAGGAGGTGGCCCCAAAGAAAGCTAGAATTGTTAAGTAGGAGTTAGAGTCTATGAGGCCTTGAAGAGTTTGGATATCAGCCAAATGGCTCTGGAAGTGACATAGGTGATTTGTGATGTAAAAAAAGAGAGCTGTGTGGACGATGTGCTGGAGGCGGTAAGGAAAGTTTTACATCACTGAACTTACTCAAATGTTTGGGTCTTGGGGTCCCTGATAGTTGTACCTTCCTGACAATGAGTTGATTGGCACTAAATAGTCTGTCCTGTATGATTGAGTGATTCGGGTCCCTTGTGGTATAAAAGCACGAAGATTTTATTCTGTGCTCTACATCCTAGCTTTAATCTTATGATGGCAGCAGGAACCGTACTGTGGTTTATTTCAGATGATGTGTCCAAAATGGCATTCCTGACCATGACCTTGCACCAAGGTGGAACTACTCGGATGTATGAGCTGACACCAGACTCTCAGCCTTCTCTGCTCAGCACTTTCAGTGGAGACCGCCGCTTCTCTCGATTCGGTGGAGTTCTGCACCTGAGTGACCTGGATAACGATGGCTTAGGTAGGAGAGAATTAGTGCATTTGCCCAACAGACCGGTTCCCCAGCCAGATCACCTAGGCTCTGTCCTCGTGCCTGACAGTCCATTGCCCAGGGGCCTTCAGGTAGATTGAGTCAGGTAAGACTGGAGCCAGATGTACAAAAGTGAGTTGTACTTTTTGAGAGTGGTATGAGTCAGCCATGTCAGTTGTTATTGATAAATTATGAAACAAGCCTTTGACTATGATGGGATGCAGTTAGGGTAGGCTCATAGGACACAGTAGTAATATTCAGGAGGCTGGGTTAGGTTCCAGTAGTGGAACATTGGAAAGGATGACAAGATACTTACTTCTGGTGGGTTTTGTTTACAGATGAAATCATCATGGCAGCCCCGCTGAGGATAGCAGATGTGACTTCCGGACTGATTGGGGGCGAAGATGGCCGTGTTTATGTATATAATGGCAAAGAGATCACCTTAGGTGACATGACAGGCAAATGTAAATCATGGTTTAGTCCATGTCCAGAAGAAAAGGTAAAGTGTTCTCATATAAAATTCTATACCATATTGGGAAAGAATGGCCGCTTGCCAATTCCTTGTTAAATAACATCCACTGTAATTTACAATGTTTATGTGGATTCAGAGGTTCTGGGTTAAGATACAATCACTTGCCTGTAGTTCATTGGCCCAGGTACTTGCATTTGGCAGCATTTCCCCAGAGTTAAAGTTCATTCAGTTGAACTTGGAGACCACTGCCAAAGAAATCAGGCTGCGACTCCTAGGAGTTTTGATTTCCTAGCTCATTGTTCCCTTTCCAGGTTTCCTGGAACTAAACACTGGCCCATTATTTTTTTATTGAGGCAACATTGGATATGATTCAGATGTACAGCATCACAACTCTGAAGATGTATGCTACCACACCCATTGTCCTCCCCGAGGCCCCCACCCCACCACTTTTTTTTTTTTTAAGATTTATTTATTTTTCCATACAAGCTGGGGTATAGGCCAGAGGCGTGGGGCGGCGAGAGGGTTCACCACAGACAGAGCGGGGAGCAGAACAGGCAGATCAGAAATACACTGCTGAGGGGAGCAGCGGGCGAGGCAGGAGAGGTCTGCAGCACCATGTGGGATTCTCCCCGGCTGGGCCTCGAACCCGCATCGCGTGCTGCCGACAGCTCCACAGCGCAGCGCTCAACCGCTGCACCACCAGAGAGACCTCCCCACCACTTTTTTAAAAAAAGGTTTATTATAAAATTCTTAGAAAACACAAATCTATCTAGAATTTCACTCTGCAGAGGTGCATGTTGGCCTTTTGATATGTATTGCCTAGTATTATTTCACTATGAGCTTGATAGCATTTTGGTGAATTTACTCTGTCTAGCACTATGCTAAACACACTGAAGCTATCAAGTTGGCATTGTGTCCAGATAGATAGAGAAGTTGAAGATCAGAGAAGTTGTTTTAAATCAAGTTGCTAGGAAAAGGCCCAGCAGGCATTCGAGCCAAGAGTTGATGCTAATGTTCACTGTGTGTGTTCATCAACAACGATCTTACTGCACAGGAATTTGGTGACAATTTTGCAAACTTGATTTTGTTTTAGCACTACTAGAAGATGATTTTTTTATGCCAACTTGTATTTTTATACTACACATTACTGGATGCTTACTATTTTATCTTCAGATAAAACGGAGTCTTTTAAAATCATTATTTTAATGACTATTAGTACTATTAGATTAATAAGAAGTACTTTTGTGAGCTAAATTCCTGCAGGTGGAATTTTCAATGTCAAAGCACACAAATTTTAAAGGCTACTCTAGAAATGGAGGAATGTCAATGTAAGGGTATGATATTACTGTGGGTTTTTAAGCCCAATTTTAATCCTTTTCTCATTCTTTTCTTTCAGGCCCAGTATGTATTGATTTCTCCTGAAGTAAGTACTGCCTGAAAGAATAATGAAAGAAAAACTACCAAACAAACAAACAAAAAAAAGCCTTTCCCTTATTTTAAACTAAGAAAAATAACATGGCATATTTGCATATTTTACAGGCAAGCTCAAGGTTTGGGAGCTCTTTGAGCACTGTGAGGTCAAAGACAAAGGTGAGTCCCAAGTATTCCTTTGATATTTGTGGTAAGATCTCATTTTGTTATTTTTTTCTTTGAAAAAAGAGGAATCTAAAAAGTCAAAGAACATTCTCACGGAACCCATTATTTTTTTAATTCCCCTATTTCCTTCCCCATCGGTTCCATCCTGGACACTAGGGCTGCGCTGACCAATGCCAGCCTGTGGGCCAACTCCAGTTGAACACCTGTTTTTGAATAGCCCAGAAGCTGAAACTGATTATTACATGTTCAATTGGGGGAAAAAAAAAAGACTAATTCATGACACATGAAGTTTATATGAAGTTGGCAGATTCCAATGTCCATCAACCAACTTTTACTGGGACACAGTCTTGCTACTTTATTACAATGGCAGAACTGTTAGCTGCTTCAGAGACTAATGTCCCACAAACTCTAAAATTTTATATTGGCCTTTCCTAGAAAGTTTACTACCACACTAGGTAACTGTAGTTTGTATGTTGCTATATTTTCTTCCAGACTTAGAGACAGATACATAGACACATTTTTACTTCTCATTGTTTCACTTTCATGTACTATATTATGCCTCTTTCTAGACAAAACTGCTACCTGATTTTTTCTCATGGCTGCATACTCTTACTGTCTGGATGGACTGTATTTTTATTCCAACTTTTGACTATTACAGATACTATTGGGCATTCTTGCAGCTGTCTCTTTATATAACAGCAAATATCTGCTAGATTAAGGTTTTATCTTAAAATATACTGCTAAACTATGCCAGTTCCATTCGTTCATCTTAGGATATACAGATCTGTGCTACACTGAGAGATTACAGTATATGATTTACACACATGGGAAATTAAATAAAATGCAAATCAGTATAAGATTAAGTGCTAAAGAGGAGTATGGACAGTAAGTATTGTTGTACAGTCAGGTTTGTAAGATGTGCTAAGTTTTGTGGACCCTGTTTTGGTTTCTAAGAATTGTGGTGAAACAGCCCCCTACTGGTCACCAGGGAAGTGGCCAAGCCTGACAGCAAAGCTTGAGGGTTAACTGCAAACAAAAAAGCATTTTAAGTTTATGGCAGGATTCTTAAAGGTCTGGTCACAGAAATACTGTAAGATTACCTTGCATTTGAAAATTTATTTATTTTTCAAAAATTAGACGTTATCAACAAATCAACCATTATTTACACCGAGGAGTGTGATATAGATGATCAAAAAGTAACATTTTTTCTATACAACACTGCAAGTTTACCTTCCTAGTAGTAGTTCACTCAAGACACTATTAAAATTATACTCATGAGTGTTGGGAAAGTGAAACAAAGAAAAAGCAGAATAAATTGAAACAGAAAACTAACGACAAAATGGCAGTAACAAAACCACAGGACTAAATTTACCAATCAAAAGGCAGAATGTGGCTGGTTGAATCAGAAATCAAAACCTAACTTTCTGCTGTGTCCAGGAGACCCTAGAGCTTCAAAGTTAAACACAGGCTTAAAGTAAATGGTCATAAAACAATCCTACGAACAGAACCCAGCAAGGTAGGGCAAACAGAACCAGAAAGGTAGGAACAATACTTATATCAGATAAAATAGAATTCCAGCTAAAAAAAGGTAACAAGAGACAGGGATGGACAGAACATTATTCTGAAGAGTACATGGAACATTGTCAAGGATAGACCACATTTTGGGTCATAAAACAACTGACAATAAATTCACGAATATGGAAATCATATCAAGTATCTTCTCCGATCACAATGATATCAAACTAGAAATCCAAGCCAGTAAAATCTCTACTATATGAGACTGTATAATACTATTAAATGACTGTTGGGTTAATGAGAAAATCAAAGAAATAAAAAATACCTGGAGATGAATAAAAATGCCCAGAATTTATGTGACATAGCAAGAGGAGTACTAAAAGGGACGTATATAGCAATATAGCCCTACAAGAAACAAGGACTCAAATAATCTAACCTTAAACCTTAAGGAACTAGAAATGAAACCAAAAGTTAGTAGGAAGGAAGGAAATAGCAAAAATCAGAGTGGAAATAAACAACATAGAAGTTAAGAAAAACACTCAAAACATCAATGAGACAAAAAGTAGTTTCTTTGAAAAAGCAAAAGAGACAAACCTCTAGCTGATTTCACAGAGTAAGACTCTAATAAATAGAACCAGAAAGGAAAGACGAGAAGTTACAATAGACATCTCAGAAATAAGAGTATCATAAGACATTGATAAGAACATCTTTATGCCAACAAATATGGAAGAAATTGCACACCTTAACACTTTGTGTGCCGGTGCCCTTTAAATTTACCAGCCCTTGGGGCCGGCCATTTTCTGTGCCACTGCATGAATGGTGTAAGCATTCAATTACACACACAACTCCTGAACTACTGGATATTAAAAAAACTGTAATATCTCTCATAAAACACCTTACACTTTCACCAAAACAATGTGTAAAGCTTCTAGACTGAGTACGGTCAAAGAAATAGCTCCTGATAGTTCCAAATATATCCACTGTGGTGTGAAAAACCGGAGACTAGATGAGCACGTATTAATACGTGAGCGGCCACCTGATAGTGGTGACAAAAACACGTACTAATACGTGAGCGGACCACAAAGTGTTAAGAGACCAATTACAAACAAGGAAATTGAAACTGTAATCAAAAGCCTCCCAAAAAACAAAACCCAGGACCAGTGAGCCCTATGAAGCTTTCAAACAAATAATACCTATCCTTTTCAAACTCGCAAAAAATTGAAGAGGAAATGCTCCCAAACACATTTTATGAGGCCAACATTACTCTGATATTCGTGTTCATGGATTCAAGAATCAATATTGTTACATTAAAATGGTTATATTACCCAAAGTAATGTACATGTTCAGTGCAACCCATAACAAAACCAATTCTGTCAATGGCATTGTTTACCGAGATTTTTAAAAATCATGACATTTATTTGCCAATACAGTAGACGCTCACAGCAAACAATCCTGAGGAAAAAGAGAAAAAAAGGGAGGTATGTTCCCCAACTTCAAACTATAGCAGAAAGTGACAGTAACCGTAGGATTGTATTGGAATATAAAGAGATCAGTGGATCAGAACTAAGAGTTCAGAAATAAATATGTATGCTCAACTACTTTATGACAAAGGAGTCAGAAGCATACATACAATGGAGCAAGAAAAGTCTCTTATCTGTGTGGTGTAGGGACTAGTGGATAGCCACTTGAAAAGGAATGAAATTAGACTACTAACACCATACACAGAGATTAATTCAAAATAAAGACTTACATGTCAGACCTCAACTGTAAAGTACATACAGGAAAAACCAGATGACATGCTCTGAAACACTGGCTTTAGAGACACCCCTGGAACTCAACAGCAAGGGAAACAAAATCAAAAAAAGAAAATGGGCCGATATCCATCTAAACATTTCTGCACAGTGAAAAGAAAATGTCATCAAAATGAAAAAGTCAGTCTACCAAATGGAATAATTTATTTGCAAATCATAGATCCTAAAAGGTTAATTCCCAAAATATTTAGGAACTCATTAAAGCTGTAAAAAATAACCTGAATGAAAAATGGGCAGGGAATATGAATAGGTATTTCTCTAAAGACATAGGAGGCATATGAAAATATTTTTCACACCTCACCAGCCTTGGTTCAGAATACCTTTTGGTGGTTTCCAAAACTGAAATCCATTCTCAAAGCATATTGATTTGTCACCAATGAAAATGTTTAAAAATTTGTCCAGGCTTTGAATGGAATTCTGAAGGCTGGATCTTAGCAGGAGGGGCAGTAGGAACTGGTGTAAGCACACTGACAATGGCAGCCCCTTAGGAAAATCATCATTATTCCAGATATGCTGTCTGTAGTGTACCACAACTGGAAAACTAGAAAGAACACGCTCTTTATTCTCCATGTGCCAGAGAGCACTGTAGTGAACGTCCTTAGCTGCAGTTTCTGAACCTACTGAAAGGAGACGGTGGCTTTAAACTAAGGGAAAGGAGTTATTTTGAAAGCAAGCAGCAACTAGCCAGCATCTTACCTGTGTCTGTATCTCCAGAACATAACAAGATGCCTGGACTACAGCAGGAACTTAATAGCGGTGATGAATGAATAATGAATTCTGTCTTATGTCCTCTACAGAATCAAGTGGTCATTGCTGCCGGAAGGAGTTCTTTTGGAGCCCGGCTCTCAGGAGCCCTTCACATCTACAGCCTTGGCCTAGATTAAAGATTTCATTTTCCTACCTACCCCTCCCTCTCTCCTGCCACTTCATCTCCAAGTGAGAGGTCTGGTGGACAGAGTAGCATGTCCACTGGAGCCTTTGTAGATTGTTCTAGATAGAGATGAGTCTCCTGGGAATGAAGACTTACACAGCCAAGCTCTCTGGACATACGATAAATGATGACTGTATCAGAAGTATGGCAAGTAGCAGACTGGCCATTCACGCCCTGTTGTACAACACATTTCCTCTTCCACGTGAATTCCTGTTTCTGGAGCCTAGAAAGGCCCGTTTTTCTTTTAGGAAAATCTCTAGACATAATTCCTGCTAAAGATGTCCTTTTTAAAATTGGTGCCTCACTCTAATCAAAGTGAAATAGCATAGAACAGGGTCAAACAGTACAGAGAAACAGTAGAATGAGGGAAAAAGTATGGGGGTGCGAGGGATGACCTCACAACTCTAAAATCATGTGCAAATGATGTGGTCATTTGTGAATGAGAATGATTTTTGTTTCATAGAGTGAAGGACAAATGTAAAAACTGCAAAATAAGTCATCTCAAGAGTGGCCTCTGTTGCATCAGATGCCACAAATTGTGCCAACAGAACAAAAGCAGAGAGGAAAGATCTGGCCTGAGCCGAAGGGACTAAGGCGTGGAACAGGCTTGGCTTTTCTTATTCCCGGGCTGGTTTTAATAGAATGGTTTCACCTGTTAGCCCTGCAGGCATATTTAAGGAATAGGAATACACTGTGGGGTTTTAGTTTTACTACAGAATTACAGGATTATCTGCAAACATACCTATTTGATTCTGTATCAGTCAGGGGAAGAACCTCTTCTGATACCAGTGAAAGGAAACTAAGAACAGGAGAAAATAACACAGGACAAGAGCCCTTCTCAGTTTTCCTAGAGGCGCGGTAGATGGTTCAAGGAGTCCAGCTGAAGCATAAAGTTAAATTAGAAATCAAGTAAAACTAAGTTAAAATTGTGAACATAAAGTGGTCTAGACAGGAGAAGAACATGAATAGGCGCTTAGCTAGACAGCGCCCCTGGCTCGCTCCTGGGACTGTCCCCTTAGCGAGATACGCTGCTGCACTGTTCCCTACGGAAGCGCGAAGCATCATTTGGCTTAGTATGGGTAATAATTGTTGGCAACTCATTTCAAGAAGTTATTTTTAATTAAAAGGAAGTCAGATTTAAAATGACAAGGAGTTCCCTAGATGTATTCACTTACTCACTTTCTCAAGAAGTCTGGGCGAAGAACGAACTGAAAACACTGCATTTCAGTCAGGAGTATTTCTGCACTAGATTTTTTCTTTAGAAGAGCGTGTACTTTGTCATTATTATATCAGTTACCACATGATAGGACCCGTGTTTGAACCATCATTATTTCCCCGAGTTTTTATAAAGCCTGAACACAGCAGTTACCAGCCATCAGCTGGAGAAGATTAAAATTACAAACTGAAAGCAAGGTTTCATATAGGACATTTAACTGTACTAACCCCATAGCAAGAAATGATGTAAATTGTGCTCCTGCTGGTGAAGGAAAACCTGTATGGCAGATATGTAAGAACCTGGCATTCAGGAAAAAAAAATCTATATTACTCTCAAATGTTTTATTCCAGTAAGTGGATTAAATTTTCAGTCCACTAAGTATTAACTGTAATTCTAAAGCATTTGCTCTGAAATGTATAGTAATAAAAATGGAAATACCTTGTAGGGTTTTAATCTCTCATTAATACAAATCTAAACTTTATACGGCGAGTTAAGTCAAAATTACTTTTATTTTAAGATACCATATCACATTTACAGGTTTGCAGTGTTTATTGTATATATATATAACAACTTTCAACTTCAAGATTGATATTGTTTTATGCCTTGGCATCACAGATCTAAGAGAATAAATATGACTTAATTTTGGGAATAAACTGGTGTTTCTGAAGTCCATATCCCATGCATCACCCACTAGACCGCTCTGTAGATATTGCTGAAGTAAACGAAAGTAAATCTTCTATTTAAAGCATGAGCTGAACATTGCAAATAATAAAGATGTGTACAACTTTAGGGGTAACTTACCAAAATAAACAGCTTTATGATATGAGATTACTTAACAGTTATTCAACACAGTATATTTACCAAGAATAAAGCAAGTGTTATGAGCATCCTAAAATGACATCTATTCTGCACACTTTCTTAAGAGGCTTTCCAAAAAAGCAAAGGTAGTCTGTTAAGAGTGCCAAACTTTGCATTTTCACCTGTTAAACAGGGGTTAAGATTACTTACTCACATAGTTAAGTTTGGTATTTATTCCATCACTTTACTTTCAAATAGTAGTTTATATGCTTAGTTTATTACTTTAACTTAAGCTTTAACACCACTCAACTTTTTTTTTGCATAGGCTGCTTTATTAAAGAGAACTTTAAGAAGTATCCTGAAATCACCAAAGCAGAGCTAGTTGAGTTTGAAAGTTAGATCAAATCTTATTTGATCTAAGCACCTTCACAAATTTTATAAACCATTGGTGACTTCCCTTTATCAGACTTAATGAGGTAGTTGTATTTATTTTCTTTTACCAATAAAACAGTCTCATCCAAAAAAAGTCTATAAACTAAGTTGGAACACAAGGGAAAATGACCAATAATCTATCTTATACCTGATTAGTTAAATCACAGTTTGCCCTCTGAGCTTCCAATTCTTCATATGACAAAGTTAAGTATATTACTTGTTTACAGTGATGAGTTTTGAGGAGTGCCAAAGTGTGCTCTGAGAAATGTTAAGTATTATCAAAGATACTTTATCTCAAAAATCATCCAACAGATTCACCAACTCCCCACGAAGACAAGAGAAAGCAGCTCCTGTCAGCAGCAGGGCCGCGGCCGCTCAGCGCTGCAAGCCCCGCCCCAGCCTGCTGAGCCCCATTCCAGCTTCTTGCTAACGACTCCCCATAGCCGCTCGAGCAGTGGGGAGAACTTAACCTGTAACTTCATCTTTTTACAAGTCACTTACTAGATGGCATCTTTCTTTTTATTACGAAGCCACTTGGTAAGGAGACCCTTTGGGAATGACCAAAGTAGCTATAAAAGACATTAATGAATGGGAATACGTCCTTTCAACTTTACTTCCAATGGCTTTGATATAGGTAAGCAAAGCAAAAATTTTAGGGGTGAGAAAGTAAAATCTTGATTAACTAAAACTCATATAAAGCTCATGTTGAAGTATTTCCTTTTTATTTACCTGAAAAAAAAAAAAAGGGCAACTATAAATCAAGGATTAATTTAAAGAAGTTTAAAGCACAAACTTCCAGAGTTTATTTTAAGGTTGATATGTATTTTGCTACTTTTTAGTGACCTGCGGAGTGAAAAGATTCACAAGAATTTAATTCCTTGTGTTAAGAAGGGGCTATGTGATCAAAAAAATGTGGGTTTGTCAAGTTTCTAGGCTTTATTCAGCATTAAACTAAACTTTTCTTGATAGGTATGTTAACACTTTACAAGTCCATGTCTATAAAAACAGCCTTTTAAGTTTACAGGAAATAGAATTTTGGCCTTTCAGAGCATTTTCTTTTCTCAGAATTCTGAGAAAGCAATGAAGCTTGGTGACTGCCATTATTTTTAACATCAGACATTTTAAATATCAGTAATTTTTTCCAAGTCCCTGAATTTATAATAGAAAGTCCTAAGAATGAGTTTTCTACGACTACCATAAAAAATACCAGCGGCCACTGGGTTTTTTCCTAACGGTTTGTTAGGACATTCCTGCTCGATCCAAGTCCATCTGTCCTGAAGCTGTGTTTCAATTCCATCCATCTGGCTTTTTAGGTAAAGATGCCATCTAAATAAAACAGAGAAATAATTTTAGTTTGTCTTTCTTAAACAAAACACCACTAGTAAACTGATGAATATAAATGAGGGAAGAACTGCGTGTCAATTATCAGTGTCTTAAATATTTATTCCAGTAGTGTGAACTACAAGCAGAAAAGAAAAAAAGAGGGATGCTTTTATCTTAATGAGAACACTATACATAGTTTCTGCATTTCAAATTTGGTTATGACAATCTGCATCAAAAATACTAACATCTAAACATGAAGTAAAATGCCTGTCAGTGTTCTGCACAAAATAAGTATTTCTAACTTATTTATTGTGCTAGTCACTGCCAATACGTGCTAAATAAGTACTTTACACATGTTATCTTTTGAATTTTCCCATTAACTCTTTGAACCAGGGGTCACTGACTTTATTGACAGATGAGAGAGACTTAGAGAAATTAATTAGCGTGGTTAAGGTCACACAGCCTGTGACAGATTAAGCCAGGTTGTCAGGCTTTAGGGCCCACATGTAATCTTGTCACAGTGCTGTGAAGCAGACCCTTCATACCAGAGGAGGCAAAGGAGCTTCAAGCTGGCGTCCAAGGAATGACAGCAAACGCCTCCAGATCAGGCCACTTCCCATGAACATAATTCCTGTTACCAGCCAAAATAGCCTATGGTCCTAAAAGAGAACACACAGTAAGTCTCAATCACAAAAGGTTAAGTTAGAGATAAAATTTCCTGAATTATGACTGCCCCAGAGTTTAAAAGAAGCCTTTTCCCTCCCAGGTCTGTCCTACAGGAGGACTAAGAACGAGTGCCCAAAGCACCCCGAGTCTGCTCCTAGCAGACCAGACTGTGGCAACAGGGGTGGAGTCTCATTTGTATGAGATTTACCAGGTCAAGAATTCCAGATAAAGTGTTTCGGTCTGCACCTAAAGATCATGAAAAACAAGGCGGGGATTCACAGTATCCTTATAAGCTACATATTATCATCAGTATAAGAAGTTCAAAAAGACAAAAACAAAACAAAACCTGAAAGCAATTGAACATTTGATAAAAATCAAGCATTTGTAGTACATCTTTTCCTCAATATAGAAATCTTTTTTGGACTTCTTATATAATGATAACAATATACAGCTTATAAAGATACCATAATGAAAAATTTTACTTTGTGTTTGCTCATATGTATACAAAGTTTAGTAGTTATAATCAGATAGGACAGTCAACTTAATTTGAATTTTTTTGCTTATAGCCACAGCTCCCAAACTGAACTCAGGTACTCTGGGTATCATAGTGCACCAGAATATTTTAAATTTTCAAGGGAAAAACAGTACATCTGTGAGATACTATGGAAGTTACTACTTTAAAATTGTTTTGAGATGTTACTTCCTTAAGAAACTGTTAGGGAACTGTAACTTAATAATCAAATAAACTTTCGGTTTAGAGATGCTATGAAAAAATTACTAAGACACTAAAAAACATCATGAAAGCAAAAACGCATTTTTCTTTACTGTCATTTTCAAAATTGTAATATTTTTGTGGTGCGGTGTTTTTAGTTCATGTGTTGATGACAGATTCACAGAATATTTACTTTTTACTTTTTCATGGACTATTTAATCTCCCACAGGGAGATAGCCCTTCTGGAGCTACACCATCAGTTTGGTATCAGTGACTGAGGTCACTTTCTCTCAAGGTAGCTTGTTAGACAAGTGATCAGTTAGTAATGATGGAAATTTATCTCATATCAGCCAGAAATCTATATCCTTTTAACATGAAGTTAGATGTTAGGCATAGATTTAGAGAAACATGCTAACATGAGTTAACTGTTTTTGAATGGTAAGTCCATTTCTAGTTATCCAAAAAGAGGTTACTAATATATTAAAGGAAAAATTTAACAGAGATTACAATTGTTCTTTGCTGCAGGTTGGCCTGTAATCCCTTATAAATCAAAAGTCTGGGAATACCAAAAATGTGCCAACTTGAGAGGTAAGCAAGGGAGAGGCAAACCAAACTCACGGTGTCATGTGTCATTAAAACACACACACAGCACAGCGTGAGACCTCTAGGAAATTAATGGAAAGGATAAGTGTCTGAGAGATGGAGATCTAAAGCTACCTCTGCTTTGTGTGAGCCTTGTAGTATGATTGTTGAAGTCCCTATTCTTGTGGTACTCTTTATCTCCTCCGCTACTTAGCGTATCTATATCACTTTGAAATAAGATGCCTACATCATCTTGATATGCTGCTAGAAGCTAGAAAAGCACTAAAAACTGATGTCAAAAGTCCTCAGAAGCCAGCTTGAAAGAGACAATTTGAGCATCAAAATAAACAGTGATGGTCTGAAGTTATAACTCATTGACTAAGCTCCCAGGAGGCCATGCTGATATAAATGGATAAGGAACTGGGAGAGGAGGAAATGCTTTACTTTATAACTAGTAAATGTAAGGAGGAGATAGAAATAGAAAGTCGGCATGGAATAAATCATCACAGTAATATTTAAGCTTGGATCAATTAGAGGTTGCCAAAACTAGAGGGTGAATATTTGAAAAAACAGGATTTTTACACAGCTCTCATACCTACTTCCAAAGAGAAAAAGTAATTTTATAGGAAAGCTGACAGATACCACCTTAATGAATTGATCAAAGTTGGTATCACCAGCAGGACAAACTGACATCATGTGTCTCCTTTTGGAATTCAGTGTAAAGCACACACTGACAAAATGCAAAACCAGAAACTAATAATGAAGATGCCAAATAACTGGCCGCTATTTGTGAATGTCAAGGTCACGAAAGACAAAGACTAAAGAACTAGTCTAGAGAAACACTTCCCATCCAGACCAGAACTACAAAGGATGGCAAACACCTGGGAATATGATTGCCAGACAGTTTCCAACTTCCACTGCGGTCATCTGGACCACATCTGGTATGACACTAACCACTTTTCCAGATCCAAATCAATGGGAGGATGAGGGGAACCATTGACTTTGGAAAGATTTCCTAGTGGATGAGGGCAGTCCCTATCCAAGAGACCAAGAGGTGAATGTATAAGGAATTCAATGGATATTCATGCAATGGAGTATTATTCAATGATAAAAAGAAAAAAATGAGTGCTAAGTATAGTAACATGAAAAATCTTAAAATATGATACATCAAAAAGACTTCAGTAAGAAGTGCTGGACAGGAAGTGGAGAAAGAAAAACCCTGAAACACTGTTCGTGGGAATGTAAACTGGTACAGCCATTTTGGAAATTAGTTTGAATTTAACTTTAAAATCATGCAGTGGTCCTAATGAGATGCTGTGGGTTGAACTAAGGCACTAGCCAGAGAGAGAGAGAATAGACCTGTTAGGTCAATTAGGACAAAGAATCCAGTGCCAAATATGCCACATGAATATTCAGATTCAATTCTAGAAATCTTATACGAAGATATTTTCTGAAAATGCAAGTTTATGATGGTATAAAGACTTTGGGAATTCCAAATCATATTAACATAAAAAGGTAGCATAAAATATAAAGTTCAGCTTGGGTCAAATGCTAGCTCTGTGCCCTTGGGCAAGTCACTTAAATTTTTTGAGCTTCAGTTTTCTCTTCTACCAAGTAGGGATAACAGGTCAGTTTTCAGAATTATGATGATTAAGCCAAATAAACCATGCAAACCGCTGGGACTTCGATGCCTGATGCATAGGAATTTAAAAAAAATTAAATCCTTCAGTAAGGATTTTATGCCTCATAATGTAAAACACTGCTTCGCTAAATGATTTAGGGGATTTGTTTTATTTCACTAGGGGAGTATACATAGTAAGATTTTCTTTTCAAAATTTACTAAACAACTATCTTCAAAATATTAAAAATAACTTCTAGATTATTGAAATAATACATTCTCACCTCTTCCAGGGACGATTGCAGATTCATTCCAAAAGCCACTCCCACTAGTCCAAAGAGGGAGAAAGAGAAGGTTCCCATAGTCAGCTGTAGGTTCAACCTCATCATGACATTACGGTGGCTGGAAAGGAGAACACCTACTTTCAGATCAGAAGCACCTATGAACTGTGCACAGAAAATTCACTGAATTCTCTATTAAAGACCTCATGACTTATACCTTAAATAAAAAACAAAACACACACTTCCTTACAGTTCTAGGCGACAATGATGGCATAAATCCTTCCCCCAAAATGACAATTCCTTAAAAGTCGTACTGTTTTAATATTATTATTGTATAAAGAAAATATTATTTTATATAATGCTTTCTTACCTGTCCAGATTGATGAATATTATACTTTGTGAATCATCAATCATTACCCGAAGCTCCCGAGCCTCATTGGAAAGATCCTCAGCTAATCGGTAGTAGTTTTCCAACAGCAATTCCATCTCTTCAGCATGGTCAATCCCAGCACTGCTCTTTTCACTTCAATTAAAAGAGTTAGCATAATTAGCACGACCCTAATATGTGCACCATACCTTCAGTACTAAAAATTTCCTGAATGAGTAGATAATATTCAGGTATCAATGTAGAAAACTAGCCTGTGCCTCTTCTTGAAAGCATTTTGGAGTATACAATTCCTGAAAGCATGTTTATTCAACTTATGATACAAATTAATTCAAATATCATTCTTCAATTCTAAAATGCATTCTCCTCAACTGAAAAAAAGAACATTATCTTTGGAGAAAACTGGATTTGAATTTAAATCTGCTATTTACCAGTTGCATAAATTTACTGAACCAAGTGGGAATGCGCTGTGTTTATATTCACATTCCAGAAAAATATCAAGATCTTTATGAAAAATCATCCTGAAGAAAACAGAAGATTGACCCTAAGCATGATGATATACTTACAAGACTTGAGGGTCACTCCATTTCGTTAGACAGAGCTCTTCCAGCAACTCTTCTTCATCCAAGATCTTCAAAATCGACTCTTTGAAAGTTTTAATATCTGTTTCTAACTCTGACAGACTGTAAGAGTAGTTATATATAAATGATCAGCAACAGAAACTATAAAAACATTTCACTGTAAGAATAGTAGACCCACTTATATTCATGGAAAACAGATTTGTAAAATATATTTCCAAATTTACCATACCCATTAAGAGTCAATTCTCTAATTAAGACATTAAGTGGCAAAATTAACTCAAGGGAATTGATTTCAGCAATATATTTAGCTCAGAAACATATCACTGATTTTTTTCAGTTTTTGGTTAGGAAATTTACGGCAGTGATAATATAAGGACTGACAAAAACACCCCAACATTTTGGGACAAAAGAACTACTGACTGAGGAACTTAACTCTTGAAAGCATTTTGAAGTATACAATTCCTGAAAGCATGTTTATTCAACTTATGATACAAATTAATTAAAATATCAATCTTCAATTCCAAAATGCATTCTCCTAAATTGAAAGAAAGAACATTATCTTGGGAGAAAACTGGATTTGAATTTAGATCTGCTATTTACAGGTTGCATAAATTTAGGCAAGTTATTTTAACTTCAAGTTTTCTCATCTTGAAAATGAGGACAATACTAACTGCTAAGCAGGATTGCCAACAGGAAGAGATAAACTCACAAAGGCAGAGAAGCCTGACATTTTATGTAAAAGAGCTTCTCAGTGAACATTAGTCTGTGTGTCCTGTTAGGCTTAACTTCCCACATAGGCCGCTCTCCTACTGTGAGAGCACTAAGAGTAAGTTATCACCATTAGCAAGATGAGGTGGCATTTTTTAAATGATGTAGTTGGTAATAATCACACTAATTGTATATCTGTATTTAAGTGGAACATTTCACTGTTAAGGCCATTGATAGAAAAAAAAGACCACTAAAAGAGAAGTTTAAGGTATTTACCTTTTGCCATTCTGCAGTAAGACATGTAGTTTGCTTTTGTCTACAGAAGAATGTCTGGGATCCACTAAAGCTTCCAATGTCTCAAGGATCAGCGGCTGCAAAATGCTAAGTTTCCCCTGAAGGGTGTTGATCTAGATAACAACATGACCTTTCATAAGAATTAAAACAAATCTTTTTAGAATACTTAGGGTCAGTGATCCTCTGATTAAATACAGAAATCTACAGCAGTCAGGAAAGTGGGCATCATTTCAGAACATGGCCACTGTTGGAATGCCCATTCCAGAAGATTCAAGGACTATTATAGCTCCTAAAAGTAACCATGCGTAATGTTATTACAAGGCTTGCAACTTACTAAGAGGAAATTAACTCTTATAAATGTCTTCCTTCTATAAACACTTAGTATAAAAGGAATGGGGAGCTGATTTAAATAAAATGTCACTCCACAGATACAACACAAACTATACATTTGGTAAGTAATGCTTATGTTTTTTATAAATGGAATACAATTCAAAATTATTATGAACAAAATTTCTGAAAGAGTAAAACCTGCACTTTAAAAATCTTCCATACTAATTGGTAAATAGCATAATAGTAACTAAACAGAAAAATTAATTAGTGATGCAAATTCCAGCATATTCTGTTTACATCAGCATGGGTTCCTGAGAGCTGACCAAGCCTGTGTAACCCATCACTGACCTCTGACCTCCTTCACTTTTCCTCCCTGCGTTCTCCTTGCTTAGTAACTGAGCTCTAACTAGTCAATGGCTGGTATTGGCTGGTACTGTGGCCTAATTAGCCCAAGTAGGGTGGGTAGTCACCTCTTACTCCCTTTACTTATCAGTAGAGTAAGGCAGAAAAAAGAGAGGGGTACCAGATTCACCCAATCCGTACCACCTCATGTCCTTTTCATCTCCCCTCCTCCCACTCAAGTTAGCATGCTTCTAGCCCTAAATCTTGTAGGCACTTAGTTCCTTAGGTGTCAAACAGGGTCAAGAAAGGCTAATGAAAGATTTGTGGGGGCTACAAAAGCTGTGACCATTCTTGTTCAGAGCCTAACAGGATCTGCAGACAACCAATGAGTCAATTTAACAAGGGAGTCTTCAGGAGAATTATGTAAGACTCCTATGTTAAAATAGATCTCGAGCAGATTTATTTTAACAGATTTTGTTAGATCAAACAAAACCTTGTGCAAAGAAATCAAAGAATGATCTGCAGAGTATTAGTATAATCTGATGAACGATTTGGGCTATAATATCACATATAAATATGGGATATTTAGTTTTGTGATATATAGTTTTGCCATAAACAATTTAATTTAGCTAAAGACTGAAATGGAGTAAATTTGAAACTGTTATGTTCATTCACAGCATATTTAGGATGCTATGTATTTTGAATTATCACCCCTGAGTACAGTTATTAAAACTGTACAAAGGATTGCCGACTTGAAAAGTGCTTCACTGTATGTCCTAACAGTGAAGACAGATATATATATACACACACACACACACAGTATCTAGATATTTCAGATTTGATTAAGTTATGAAGTTTAAGAATTAAGTATTTCTCCAAACAGAACTTTTAGAGATGTTTTATGTTTTCGTTTGGGGGTAGGGATGTTTAGGGAAAGTGTCATGGTAACAATACCGACTTATCTTCCTACTAGTAAGACTTTAAAAACAGAATTCAAGAAATGAAATAAAAACGCACTTACCCAATATTGCAGGAGTGCTTCCATTGCTCTAAACTCAAAAGGTAAAGGGTATGTAACAAGCTGACCCTCTCCAGCCAACTGTGAAGGGAGTTCTCGGAAAAGCCATTGTTCTAAATTTAAATTACGATAATCTAGTATCAGAAGACACTCAGGAGTTATCACAGCTTTCAAATACTGTAAAAACAAAAAAGGAAAAAATATGCAAGTTGTAGAGCTTTAGGAAAACATAACATCTAAAATAGGATTTATTTTGTATTAATTTTGGATTAAGCCTAAAGAAAACCACTGTTCATTTGGTAAAAAATACAATCTAAACTATTTTTTAAAGAAAGGGAAGCCTAAAGTCTTGTCCTGAACTCTTACTCTCAACGGAATTGGAAACAAAAATACCCTATCCTTAAAGACTTCCAAGATAATTATGATCAAAAACAAGGAATAAAGGAAACAAAGTGTTTAAATTCATGTATAAGTTAGACCTGCAGAAAAGATTTAGTTTAATCAAACAGATTGGCTCAAATTGGAAAAAGTCTCCTTTTTTAAAAATCACCAAAACAGTAAGCTAATTTGAAATTATAAAGATAAAACACAGCCTTAGTGCTCAATTTAGAACACTATAAAGTTAGAGATGATTCCAAAGAGAAAGGTGCCTATTATGTTAGAATAACAGAAGAGCAAACTGTGGCCCTGTGTTTGTAATACAAAACGTATGAAAATGGGAGATGATTTTTTTTCTACCTTTTAAAACATGAAAATTTTTACAAATTTGAAAACCTATTCAGCAAACATCTACACAAACCAATAGATTATATAACTGATATCCCACTAAATTTTCTCTATCTCATACTTCTCTAGCAAAGACATACTGCTTTGGGGGTCCTAACTACTGACAAAAAAGAGAAGAATATTTTTTGAGGAAAATCACTTGGGTGAAGACTGAGTCCATGTTTTTTTTTGTTATTATTATTATTAGATAAATGGGTAAAAACGTGCCCACCGTCACCTCCCCCCTGTAGGACCAAAACCTCTGACACCCATATTCCTCATCTAATTCTAAACCCTAAACTTTAGCCTACCAAAATTATATTCATATAAATTCTGAATCTCTATGGAAAGTAAAATGGTATTTGGTGTACTTTGCATACAATGGAATAAAAATATTGTAGAAAGTATCTCATAAAAACAAAAGTTTAATTAAGATGAAAAACTTTAAAGGACATTTCACTGCTATTTGGAAAACCAGAATATGTTCTGGTAGCTAAAATTACCCTGTAATTATACATAAGTGTGTACTACTGAAAATGTCTGTTATAAATCAAATTCTTTCTCTTACATTTCAGACTGAACTTAAACAGAATGAAAACCGCAGTCAGAACTTTCACCACATAAAATAGTGCAGTGTTATACCTGTTGAGTGTATATGTAAATAATTTCTGTAAAATGAGTTGTTCTCACAACGTGTCATTTTAGAAAATGCTGTTTTACAGCTATTTTTACTACAAAATTACTTTTAACCTACATATCAGTCAAGATAGTCAGGAAGTAACTTTTATAGGATTGCGGTAGGGAAACAGATGAAATGAACCCTTTACCTCCATTCTTATGATGACCCTGTTGTTTCTTGTTGTGATGCTCATTAAATGCTGAAACCTCAGATCTCTGGCTTGCAGGCCTAACTCTTGATATAAGTCAGTCTTCTTCTTCTCTATAAAAGAAAGGCTCTCAATAAAGACTGGGCTAAACCAATAAAATGCTCAGATTTCTGTATCAGAGCACCCCTCCTGCCACCATCAAGATAATTTTCTATTACTACCAGAAATGAAATCTAAAATGAGTCCTTTTAATATCCAGCTTTACCTCAAAAATGTACTCAGGCTAAATGTAATCAAGCTAATTATTCTTTTCTCCTCTTAGCCATACTTTGTAAAAATTTTCTGTACTTAGAAGCCCCTTGGAGCCAATATAAAAATACTGCTATACAGCGCTAGGACTTACGGTATCAATTTCTAGCTCTAAAGACAGGTCATACTTTTTAAAAAATGACATATAAATACATTTCCTATTTTTTTCTTTGTAATACCTATGTTATCATCTCCAGTATTTTCAATATGTGAAAAGGTAAGTTCAATTTTCTTTGTTTTGGATTAGTACAGAATGAGAATATAAAGTCAGATCTTTCATTATAATCTCCTACCGCAAGACTAAATTTATTACTTTGAGAACACATACCAGGAAGCTCAAGAAATACTAGTTTTAGACATACTTAGGAAGCCAAGTCACACTTCTGACAGATTGGCAAATAAAATAATCCTTAGCAGGAGACAATGAGCAAAAAAAAAAAAAAAAAAAAAAAAAAAAAAAAAAAAAAAAAAAAAAAAAAAAAAATCTAAATATTCCAGTAGGATCTCACCAACAGCAGGAAGAGGGTGATAGGGCTGTAAGTACATGGGAGAGCTGAACCTTGATCTGAGGCCAGATGGTAACAACTGTTTCCATTTTATAAAGTAACTGTTCATATCATCAATCATTGGCAGAGTTCCACCTGAGCCACTGAACACTATGTCCTGTCTTCTAGTATCCACTGCCACCGCAATGTCAGCAGGATTATGTGATTCTATTTAAACGTGGTATAGAAGGAGATAAATATGAAGACTAGGGCAGTCAAAGAGAGACCAAAGAAGAGAAAGGGAAGAGCATGTGTGCGGTAGTCACGAAACAGCCTCTGCTCTCCAAAATACTCCTTTTAACACTCTTGCAGAGTAAAAGTGGCTCCTGGCAGAAAAACAATTTTGGAAGAAATTGTACAATTCAGGCACTGCCTATTCCAATTAGGACTGGGAAGTGCTGAAGGTCCCCTTCAACATACCCATATATGCAATTAGAGTCAAAACATTGTCATTTCTTGACTTCCATCAGATTAACTCAGTCAATAACTAAAGAGATTTGGAAGAAAACTAGATACTCACCAAAAGAAGTAACATTCCCCCCTTCATCAAATTTTGTCTAAAGAAAGGTAAACAAAACAAAATATTATTTCCTCCCAAATTAGTATATTATTTATGGTATACATACCATATAGCGTTATCTCTCAAATAATGAAATAGAGCCACAAACCATAACTGTGCTAGAAAGGTTAAATTCAGTTATGAGTTGAGTTAAAAAAAAAAAAATCCTTTCCTCTGCTAGGACAAAACTGACTTTGAATTAACTTTCTATCTTGGTTCCTCTGGAAATGTGATAAGGCTTATCATTTGTGTTACCAGGCAACACGGTTTATGGTAAAAATGCCCTCTGACTTGACAGACCGCACTGGACTGGACTGGGAAGACTATAAATGAATTACAGGTACTTGGTGGGAAGTCAGCTTTGCATTTTTCTGAATGTGGTGGCTTTGTAATTGGTCATATTCCTTAAGGGAGCCCTGGGCATGCCTTTAAGAGAGCTGTAAGAGACAGGGGCATTAAAGGGCATCGGGACTCTAAGACAAGGTGCCATATCACATCCATCTTAGAAATACTGTCTCTGCACCTGAGGGGTCATATGGTGGCAAGTCACCCCAAGGGCTTCCAAAGAGGAAACCTCTGACGCTGCTAGTCTGCATTTCCTATCCTTTATCCTTCGGAACACAGTAGGACAAGTGTGGCTTATCTTTTTTTTTTTTTTTTTATAATATATATTTT
>PVIJ01008763.1:0-71723 GCA_004024925.1 Scalopus aquaticus
CAAAAACACTAATCCAAAAGGATACATGCACCCGTATGTTCATTGCAGCACTGTTCACAATAGCAAAGGTATGGAAGCAACCCAGATGTCCAAAAATAGATGATTGGATCCAGAAGATGTGGTACATATACACAATGGAGTACTATTCAGCATGGAAAGAAGATAAACACATGCAATTTGCAGCGACATGGATGGAATTGGAGGGGATCATGCTCAGTGAAGTAAGCCAGAGAGAAAGAGAAAAATATCGAATGGTTTCACTTATAACAGGACTATAGGGAGGCCGGGTGGGAGAGAGACAGTCAGTGGGGGGGGAAGGGGGGGAGGAAGGAGCCGGAGGGAGGGAAGGGAAAGGGCACAAAATGGAATAGAAAAGAACACAAGGGACCATGGAGATGGATCATGGGTGAATTGGTGGTGGGCTACCCAAGGGGAATGCAAAATGTAAAAGACATAAATAACAATAAAAATATATATTATATAAAAAAAAATAATGGTGTAATTACTTATTTTTGTGTTTGTTTTACCAACTGCTAGGTGAGTGGTATTAAAATCAACTAAGATTGGCTTTTGTCTCAAGTTTTTTTTTCTCAAGTATTGTGAAGCCAGTTTTTTTTCTTCACTGATCTATTGATTTATTTAGTTTTATAGCTGGTGGTCTTGTTTTAAAGTCAACCTTGTGTGATAGTAATATAGTCATGATTAGCATGATTAGTGTTTGCAGTATTTTTTCCAACCATTTTCAGCCTTTCTATGTTCTTATATTTAAAGTGTATCTTTAGTAAGTAGTGTTTTTTTTTTTTTAAGATTTATTTTTTATTTATACATACAAGCTGGGGCACAGGCCAGAGGCGTGGGGCAGTGAGAGGGTTCACCAGAAACAGAGTGGGGAGCAGCACAGGCAGATCAGAAATACACTGCTGAGGGGAGCAGCGGGCGAGGCAGGAGAGGTCTGCTGCGCCATGTGGGATTCTCCTTGGCAGGGTGTCGAACTGGAGTCTCCACTGCAGGCTGCTGCGCCACCCGGGGAGGCCCAGTAGTGTTTGTTTTTAATCCAGTGACAGTCTTTGTCTTTTAATTGAAGTGTTTAATCCATTTGCATGTACTTTCTAATATTGTTGGTTTAAGCATACCATTCTTTTGTTTCCCATTTATCCTTATATTTTGTCTTTTCTGCCCTTTGTAATTTTAATGCCTCTTATATTGTCTGTTGGATTTTTACCTTCACTTTATCATATTTAGTGATTACTCTGAGAAGTGCAAAATTCATTTTTAATTTATCACAATTAGTGTTCTGTCATTTCACCTTTGATGTAAGAAACTTTAAAATCAAATTTTACTCTAGATCCAGCCCTAATCTATGGGAACATGAAAGAAGTAGCATTATGTTAACAGAAAATGTCATACACTAGAATTGCAAAATTATTCAGAGCCTGCGTGATTATTATATGCTAGTCTTCTTGAATACAAATGTAATTGAGATTAAAAAAATTTTACTCTTTATGTCTAGTTGATTGAGACTAGTTGATTGACAGAGTACAAAGTAACCCCTGAAATCATTTTAAAAGTTTATCAAATAACTTAAAAACTAGGAGAGGGAATGAATAAAATTTGAGAGTTTTTATTTACCCAACTCCAAGAGCTGTCATTTACTTCTGAACCACATCTTCTGGAGTTGTGCATTGGATAGCTTGTGCAACTTTCAGGGAAGATTTCCTAAGAGAGGTCACATGAGAGAAATATTAAAAAGATGAAAGGGAGTTTGCTAGGCCAAGGAAATAGGGGACGGATTTCATAGTCAGTCTTTTTTAAGAGTAGTGAGATACTATTTCACAAGACAAAGAAGGGATGACTTCATGTTACAAAACCTTGCCTCTGGATCTATGCCCTGCCTTAAGATGAATTTATTCAATGAAAAACTTGATTCTGAAGATGTTGCTAATCTGCACTTTTAATCGTAACAGTTTCTCCTGACCTCAATTAATCATAGTTCTCCATACTAAGGTGAAACTTCCTGGAAAACACTGACTCTGGACATCTTGGAAAAAGACCCTTTTTCAAGAGACCCATCCTATACCTACATATAATTGAAAAGTCCAAAGAGGCTATCCTCTTTGGGTAGAGGTTTCAGGTAAAGCTTAAGTGGTCTAACAATTTCATCAATCACTTAGTTTCTAAATTTTTCCATTTTACCTTTAGTGGAACATTTTTTTTTTTTGTATTTGTGTTTATTAGAAAGACAGATTTTCTGTATCAGATTATTTCTAGAAAAACCTTGAGTTTTTTCTGATTTGACTGGCTAAGGTTACATGTCCATCTCTGAACTGATTAGTAAGGCTGGAAAATTCCATTGTATTTAATGGCTTAGGTTTGTCTGTGCCCCAAGGTTAATAAACCAATCAGACCCCTACTCTCCATTAACTGGGGTAGATGAGTTCCACCCAAAGAAAATTTGGGGTACAGAAGGGGGATTTCAAAGAACCAATGATGAATGAACACTCAGTGTAAGAAAAATGACCTTAATTGAATTATTATTTTTTTGGGCAGTAACAAACTAGACATTTTTATTATTTACTTAACATTATTTCATTAACAGTAAACAATAGAAGAACAAGTTGTCAAAGTTAAATTTTGTCCATGCGTTGTTCTTAATAAATATTACAGAGAAAATTACTATTTTAAATTTGAGCAGTTCAGTTCCAACAGATTTTTGTTCTTTATGTAAATGTGTTCTTTTCCATATACATTCAGGAAAAACATTTGGTGACTAAAACAAATATGTTTCAGAATATGAGTTTAAACATGGTTACTGTGATTCTGTGTGCTCATCTTTCCCCCATACCTCTTTGCCCATAGAAATCATTGTCCCAGAGAGGTTACAGTACATGTTTTAAATTTGTGGATGGAGTGTGAGAATCTATTTCGGGAATGTATGAGATGTGCAAAGGATTGACTTCTTAAAAAGCAATGTCACAGTTATATTCATTAAAACCAAGAGGAGGCCAGTGGAGTTAAAGAGACTGACATGGGATCAGAAAGATGCTTTTTTGTAGTAGTGGGAATGTTCTATGTTTTGCTAACTGTATACACTTAATAAAGGATGAATCAAAAGAAGATGACAAGCAATTCAGTAACTGTTACCGTGCTTTCAAAAAACAAGTTCTTGTGCCTGCCTGGTGGTGCAGTGGGTTAAGTCTCAGCACTATGAAGCTATCTGCACCTACTGCAGCACAAATTTGATACTGGCCAGGAATCAAACATGGTGCAGCAGACCATTCCTGACTTGCCTGCTGCTCCCTTCCACATGCCCCTCTCACACACTTCTGGCCTGCACCCCAGCTCTTGCATGCATAAATAAATAAATCTTAAAAGAAAAAAGATTTAAAAAACAAGTTCTAAGAGTTTTTATTGTTTGTATAGCATTGCATCAAATCAGGCAAAGAATCCCCTAATGAAATGATGGTCAAGTTTTACCTTACTTATGTGATCTGTATGAACCTTCATCTTCTAAGCACTTTAAGTGTTTTCTTTTTTTGTTAGATTTTAATATTACAAATGCAAATGTTGAGCAAGTAAATATATAATATGTTAATCCTCCCTTATCAGTTTTCTTCAAATAGACAAGTGGACACATTTGTCTTGATTATATACATATTCTGCTATGTAATTCAATCTTCTCAATCATTATATATTATAATATAGATTGTACCTCATCTTTTAAACTCTGGCCCTATTGGTATAACTTATAGTTTCTAAATGATGAGGATGGGAACTGGCTTGGAGGTACCTGAAAGAGATCTTCATCAAACTGGACACCAGTGGGAAATTACACAAGGGCAAATATTACTGAATAAACCAGAAAAAGTCCTGTCATGGAGTCTGACCCATTCATAGCCACTGGCCACAGGTCTATTTCTTGTTGCCAATTGGGCTCCTATTTAAGGCATCTCTTTGTGGTGGAGTTCTGTCTTTCTCTCACATTGAGGGAAATATAAGCCACGTTACAATGACTTAGGAAGAACAAACTTCTTCAAAATCTGTTAAATGTACATGAAGGCTACACCACTTGTGTAGCCTTGTACACCTACTACAGTCACTCACTTTGTCAAGGGTAGAACTCGTGTCTGGATTTCTGCAGGATGTGCTGTGTGCTCCCTAATAACTGTCTGCAGTTGGATTTCTACTACCTGGAGACAGCTATTATGTTTGTTGAGTATGAAAATTTGTAATATATCTTTTAAAAAACATTGAAATTTATTTGCTCTAGTCACATGTTGCTGAATATTAATGAACATTGCTTAAAAAATCAAATTATTTACTCAATTTAAAAGTTTTTTCCGGGCCTCCTGGGTGGCGCAATGGATTAGTGCAGTGCTGTGGAACTGCGTTGAGAGTTTGATGCCTGGCAGGGGAGGTCCTATATGGCGCGCACTGCTCCCCTCAGCAGTGTATATCGGTCGATCTGCCTGTTCTGCTCCTCACTCTGTCTCTGATGAACCCTCTTGCCTCCTCATACATACCTCTGGCCTGCACCCCAGCTTGTATGCAAAAATAAAATAAATCTTTATTAAAAAAAGTTTTTTCCTACATGATTGTGCTGCCTCTAAAATGTCTTAAATGTAACAAAATTTTAATAATGCAGATACTTATACTTGTGTGCATTTTATGCATCAAATTATTTTCAGAAGCATTTCTAACTTATGTTTGTATTTTGTTTGTGTATTTTTAGTGAAAATGTTCTCTTTGGAATGGGAAATCCTCTTCTTGACATCTCTGCTGTAGTGGATAAGGATTTCCTTGATAAGTAAGTATTAAACGATTCATGTATATTATGCGAAACTTTATAGAATTGATGAAAACTTTAGACTTAAGTTTGCTAATACCTTTTATTGGAGGAAAACTCAGGAAATGTGTTTATTAAAAGCAAGTATACTATCACTATTTTTTGAGTTAAGTGATCATAATTTTCCCTGCTAAAACTTAGGAATATTTGTTCATTCCTATTGCTTTTTTTTCCTAAAATATACTTTTATTCTTTGCAATGAGGAAGTATGTATGATTTGTCTAATGTTTTCATCCCAAAATTGAAAAATTAGGTCAACTACTTCTATAATGATACTGTAATGTAAAAGAAAAACAGATACAATTAGAGAAGATAATAAGAATATGAACAACATAATTTAGAGGTCATACATCTCTGTATGTCCCTCTTAATAGTAATTTTTGAAGTTGTTGTGTTAGATGAGAAATCAGTATGTGTTTATCTGTTTATAATTTTAACTATTTTATTTGTGTACACATATTTGCATGGACATTTTCACTTCTTTTAGGTATGTATATTGGAGTGGAATTTCTAGGTCCTGTGGTAAATTCTGTGTTTAACTTTTTGAGGAACAACCTAATTGTTTTCTAAATTGGTTCCATCATTTTACACTTCTACTAGCAGTGTCTGAGGGCTTTATTTTCTCTACATTCTTGCCAAAACATGGTTCTTTTCCCTTCCTTTAATTGTAGCCAACCTAGTAAATACATTTCACTATGATTTTGTTTTACATTTGTCTAATGGCTAATGATGATCATCTTTCATATACTTATTTTCCATTTGTTTATTTTTGGAAAAGTGACTCTTAAATTCTTTGCCCAATATTTTCTCTTACAAAGTTTTTTTTGAAGATTTATTTATGCATGTAAGAGCTGCAGTGTAGGCCAGTGTAGGGGGTAGTGAGAGGATACACCAGAGACACAGTGGGGAGCAGAACAGGCAGATCGACTGAAGTACACTGCTGAGGGGAGCGGGCAAGACAGGAGAGGTCTGCTGAGCCATATGGTTAGCTCCCTGGACAGGGATCCAACTCGTCCTGCAGTGGCTGTCTTTAGCTTCATAGTGCTGAGACTTAACCCTTTGTGCAACCAGGGAGGCCCTTCTTATGAAGAATTTTTATTCTTCCCATTAGGAATGGTTTTTGATAAAATGTTATAGATAAGAAAACTGGAATGTTAAAGGTTTTATTCACCATTGAGAGAACTTTTTTAAAAACAAGTAGCAATAATACTTACATTAGACTTTTTGTTTATTGTCTGTGGTTTTCACCAAAAGTAGGATAGTGTCTAGGTTAATAAACCTCTACAGCATGAAAACAGGGTTCTGATACTCCAGAATGTTTAGTGGCATACTTGCAGGTTTTAGTCACACAAGCCTGAAGTTAAAATATTGGTCTACTACCTCTAAGATGTTTAACCTGAGGCAGATTGTTTCATTTCTTATTTGTTGGCATAAGTAGCATTATTAGATCATGGCAAATAACAAATGGAGGTTATTATTACCTATGTAACAGGCAGTCAAAACTTGGTCTCTGGTCAAAAAGACAGGAACCTGCTCCTCTTGAAGGAAATGAATTTATTTATTTTTTGAAGATTTATTTATTTATGCATACAAGCTGGGGTATAGGCCAGAGGTGTGGGGTAGTAAGAGGATTCACCAGAGACAGAGTGGGGAGCAGAACAGGCAGATCTACTGAAGTACACTGCTGAGGGGAGCAGCGGGCAAGGTCGGAGAGGTCTGCTGTGCCATGTGGGAATCTCCCTGTCTGGGGATTGAACTCGTGCTGCAGTGGCTCTGGATAGCTTCATAGTGCTGCTCTTAGCCCATTGCGCCACCAGGGTGGCCAAAGTAATGAATTTAGATGAAGAGAAATTTTGATAGACTCCTTTGAAGAAATCTGCTCTATTCTCTTCTGTTCTTTCTTTTAGATAATAGTTTGTAATTTTACCTCATAAGTTTTTCTTTTTTCATTCTATATAAAAAGGATTGTCTCACTGTTGCTAAAAATATAGAGCTAACAACAAATTGGAGCAAAGCATTATAACTTGCATTATCCTGTACAACAAGTTTTTCTGCATTTTTGAGGATATGATTCATGTATAAAATGTTAAATGTTCTGGACAGAAGCATTTTAAAGCCATATTACATACTTCCCTGCTTTCTTGAATAGAGTATAGGAAATACAATTTATTTTTATGATCCATAATTCTCATTGTGAACTGCTATTGGATCATGCTGTGTAAATAATTATTAAGTACCTCAATGAAAATAAATTTCTTGATGAACTTATAGTATGAAAAATAGACAAGAGGATTATAAATTATAGAGCATCTTTATAATACTATACTGTTGATAGCCATAAGGTACTTCAAAATGGAGCATATAATTCAAAACAGGGATGTATGCTTTGGGATAGGGTTAAGGGAAGTTTCCCAAAGAGAGGTGTTTCCCAAAGAATAAAGAGAAGTAGCCAACTCAAAAAGGATGAAGGGCGTAAAGAATTCTAGGAACTCAAAGGAGTTTAGTTTGGCACTATCATGGGGTGCAGATGGCAAAATTGCAAGAGATAATAATGGAGAGGAGGCCAGATATTGAAGAATAGTGAATGCCAAGATTAAGAGTGACATTTATAATGAAGACTATTGGGAGTTATTGGAGATTTTAAGGAGGAAACTTAGGTGGTTAGATTCATATTTTAGGATTGTTCTGGCAGGAATGTCAATGATAGCAGGAAAAGGAGTGATAAAAAAGCAAATTAGGAGACTACTTCAGGATTTCTGGTGATAAGGGTTATAATGACTCTTAAAGTGTGGCAGTGGCCATGCAAATAAAAAGAAAAAAGATAAATTCAGGAGTTAAGAATAAAATTGAATTCTGGGTGTCAGCAATTACAAACATGAGATATTGGACATATTTTCCACTGTAAATATCTATCCGATACGAAACATATATGAAATCTTTTTTTTCTGACAATGTATGAAAGAGGAAAAAGCTGTGATTCTAGAGAGAGAGAGAAATAAGTGTTATATAAGCTTCATGTTCACCCCAGGTTTCTTGCTGGGAACACTTTCCAATCTATAACATAGTCACCATAAAGTTACTGGTCTAGCCTATAGTTAACTAGTCTAGTTGATATCCATCCCCATAGTTACCACATCTTTTTTCCTTGTGATAAGAACTTTTAAAATTTACTCTTAACTTTTAAATATATAATACAGTGGTGTTAGCTATAGTTGCCATGCTGTACATTATGTAACTGGAAGTTTGTGTCTTTTGACCCCCTTCACACATTTCACCCACCCTCACCCCTGCCTCTGTCTGGCTATTACTCATCTGTTCTCTGTATCTCAGGGCTTTTTTTTTTTAATTTTTTTTAATAAAAGTCCACATATAAATGAAATAATGCAATATTTGTCTTTCTTAGTCTTATTTCACTTAGCATAATGCCTTCAAGGTTCATCCACATTTTCTCAAATGGCAAGATTTCACTTCATTTTTTTTACAACTGAGTAAAATTCCTCTGTGTGTGTTTGTTTGTGTATGTGTACATACATCACATTTTCTTTATTCATTTATTCATTGAAGGACGCTTAGATTGTTTGATATGTTGGCTATTGTAAATAATGCTGCATGATAATGTAATTCTTAATGGCAAAAGACTGAATGCTGTCCCCTGAAGTCAGAAACAATTGAAAGATGTTGGTTCTCATCACTTCAAAATGCCGTAGATTCTAATCAGTACAATCATTCACAAAGAAATGAAGGACATCCAGATTGCAAAGGAAGAAATAAACTTTTTTCATTTCTCAAAGACATGATCATCATGTAGAATATCTCCAAAAATACTGCTACCTGATTTCAAGAATTATTATGAAGTTATAGTGATGAAAGCAATGTTACAGGTATAAAGTTATTGTTAGCATAGAAAAGGAAATCTAGAAGTAGACCCACATGTGAATGAACAACTGATTTTTGGCAAAAGTGCAAGGCAATTTGGTGGCTAATTGGATTATCTTTTCAACAGATGGTACTGGAGCAATTGAATATCTACATGCCTGCAAATGAATTTGGGTTCATATTTTGCATCTTATACAAAATTAACTGATAGAGGTATAATAAATGTCACACCTAGAGCTATAAAACTATTAGATGATAACACAGGGGAATACAATAAGTAATGCAAGAAAAACAAAAATTTCATGAGTAATCATAGTCTACAATTTTGTTCACAATGAATATTGATTCATTTTAATGAAATATAATAATATGGGGAAGATGAAGATGAAATGGTGGTAGATGAAAACCAACTAAATGCTTAGTAAGCGTAACAGGGAGTCATTATATACTATCTAAAATTGACAAAACAACACTGTGTTCTGCCTTAAAAAAAAACTGTACAAAGTGGTCTCGGCAATTATATCAATCTGCCACTGGATAAAGCAGTATGTTATATTTATATAAATGAATGAATGAATTCATATATACATGCATACATAAATTTGACAAACCAAATAAATAGCCAGATATTGACCTCAAGCAGCCCTAAGTTTGGGATTGCTGGGTAGATAGATTGATGGTGTAAATGAGAAATTAACTTTCAGTTCACCTGGTTTCACAATAAACAATCAGGAATGTACAGGAGTTTTTACCAGTTACTAGAACATGGTTAGCAAGTGGGTGAGTAATCAGAGACTTGTGAACAATTTAACATCAAGAGAATAAAAGTCCTGAAAAGATTGGTAAAAGCAAAGCTCTCAGGTCAGAGGGGATCCTCTCTGCTATACCCATAACATAAGATCTCTTCCCAATGAGGTCTTACAGAGCAAGGGTGCACACCAAGTGTGTCCTCTGTGCCGGAAGCCAAGCTAATAGAACCATGGTCATGCATCCTTTCCTTCCATGAAAGGAACTTTTATCCTTTGCTTCTCTAAACAATTGCTCTTATAAAAATTACACAGAGCAGTATTAGTACATTATTTTAAAATAGGAGGATGCCAGAAAAAATAGCTAATAGAGTTAAAAGGTACTTTTGTCTGTAAAAACAATACTTTCGGGAAATAGGATAAAATCTTGCACTACTTATTGTGTTGTGTATTCATTTATACCATTTCCTATTCACTTATTCAAATTTCCAACCACTCTGTTAAAGCACCTATTAATTGCTTTGCTCTCCTTCTCCCTTCCCTACTCCTCAAAATCAGTAAGTCTATAAATGTCTTTTCTCCTTGGTGACCTGACTTCTAGAGTTTTCCATGTCTGTGCTCCAAACTGAATTGGTTGTATTGTTAGACTTTTTTTTATTTTTGAAAACAGCAGTCTTCTTGGAGTTTCCTTTTGATTTTTTCCTATTTTGGATCTCTTCTTTTCTGTATCTTATATCATTATTGGTGTGTGTGTGTGTTTTCAATGTTTTCTGTCCCGCTGGTGTGTTTGTGTGTGTGTGTGTGTGTGTGTGTTTCAATATTTTCTGTTCTGTGGGAGGAACTGTGTAACTACGGACTGAGAATTTTTGAGATAGATTGTAGTTTGTTCACAGTTTAATCCTCTTTACCCCTTTGACAATAGAAATAATTGCAGAGAAGTTAAATGTTTTGTCCTTGATTACTGTGCACAATGCAAGGCTGAAATGGAATCACTCTTATTTGTTTCCTCTTCCACTATGCCACACTACTTTTATTACTTCACTAGATTATTAAATAATTGATAATTAAAACAGTGTATAAATTAATGGTAATAACTACATGCCAGATTTTGGGGATTCAAAAGAGGTAAGTAAACTTGGGTTTAACCTCATAGAGCAATTACTGGATAAATAACTGATTACCATATTTTCCTCTAGTTAAATCTTTTGTTGATCGCTGGCCCCATCCTTTAAGTATTTAACAATCTCTATAATTTATGAGGTAATCTCAATTTAGAATTCTAAAACAAGCAGTGTTTAGAATAAAAGAGGATTTTTTTTTATTTTACATTTCCTTTGACTTTCTTGGCTTTTACTTATTTTCTTCTACTTCCTAATATGCTAATATGCTCTTACTTGAAAGGAAGCCCAATATTCTTTTTGTTCTAGGTTTATAATGAAATATCTATAGTATAAGTTACTATGAGTAAATTTCTGAGGAGAGTAGTAGTTGTGAAAAGTATCTTAGTAACTTTTATCTATACAATAAGCTCTTAGTGTAAAGGAAGTGCACTCTATACTTCTGCTGTGAGACTCTTGGCATGTTAGTTACATAACATATGAGGTACTTGGTAAATAGTTTCTGACTGAAAAAAATTCTGTGAAAGATCTCCTCAGAATGGAATTTTAAATATCAGTGTGTAAAGTTATGAGGAAATTGATACTTTATTCTTTTGTCTTTAGATATGTGCTCTTTGTCAGGTGTTCAGAGCAATTTTTTTTTTTAAGAACAAGAACCATATCATATACTAATGGCCTTTGTAGATGGGCCTGTTGTATGAGAAAGGGTCGAAATCTATAGAAGAGCCATGGAGAAACCACATGAAAAACTTTATAAAGAGTAAAGAGAAAAATAAGAGTGTAATAATTTTTAATAATTATCATCTAATAATAATAGCATTTATTTAGCATGTATTTGGTGTACTTTTACACAGTAGCAGTTTAGTCTTCATGAGACCTGTGTGGAGTAGATGTCTTCCTAGAAAATAATTTAGAACTTAAGAAATTTGTCCATGACCACAAAATACCTAATGTTAGTCATAGTGCAGAGGTTTGAGATACAGGTTTGTTTTAATTGTAAAATATGTATTCTTTATTTTCTGCAGTCTTACTATGCAAGTATTAATTTAAAAATGAAAAACTCGATTATATAGTCACATATTTGGTATAAATTATGGTAGCTGTGTAAAGATTTATAAAGTTAATCATGCTATTTTCCTTCCATTATAGGTTTAGAGTTTAATAGATTCTTTGTGAATGATCAAAGGATTCAGCAATTTTGTTCTTGATTATGTTTTTTTTAAAACAGTGCACTTCTTGTTTTGGAGTGTTGGTACGGTGCCTACAATTGACCCGTTTCCAGAATGGAGCAAGCATTGCCATGATTTGGAAAAATCAATAAGATAATTGTTTGAGATTAGAAAGTTAAATGTCTTCTACACTATACTGTTGCATAAGTTAAGATTGTAAAATTAGTTTTCCCTTGAAATAAAAAAAATTATAATCTTTATCTTGTTGAAAAAGTAGAATTAAGCTAGTCAATTTTGATGTGTCTAGTGTGCCAAAATATAGCAACTGATAATTCATAGAACACCTGTGTCAGGAAGCAAGCTATTGAAAATGACCTTTTCTAGCATATTGAAGAGAGACAGGAGGTGTGAGGGGAGGAGGAAATGTGGAACACATAAATACTTCCAGATGAATGTTGATTTAATTATGGAGAATGAAGGAAGGGGTATATATTAATAAGGATGGAAAGGGGAGGAAAGAAATACATGACGTGTTTACCTTGACTTTTCCTGGTATCTGATAAATACCACAGAAGTAAGAGCAATGAAAGAATTAATAAAATGGTAATTGGGAAAAAAAAACCAGGATTAGACAAAAATAGTCAGTTTTAAAAAGTGAAGCTGAGTAGTTGAGGAAATACATGTTTTCCCCGTGCAAATAATACCTTACAAACCTTAGGTAACTCTTGAATAATGTAAGCACTCCATAATGTTCTCTCCATAAATACTCAAGTTGGTCATAAGTTTCTTTATTGATCATCCACTGCCAAAATCTTGTAATGGAATTATTTATATAATTAAGATGAACTACTTCATAATATATAAAATGTGAAGTGAGACTTCATATGTAAGGTTAAAAGCTGTAATTATTTTCTTTTAAAAATATTCCCACCAGCAGTGTAGGAGAGTTCCTTTTTCTCCACATCCTCGCCAACATTTATTGTTACCTGTTACCTGCAGCAACATGGATGGAACTAGAAGGGATCATGATCAGTGAAATAAGCCAGAAAGAAAGAGAAAAATATTGAATGGTTTCACTTATAACAGGAATATAGGGGAACCAAATAAGAATGCGACATTCAGCAGGGGAGGAGAGGAGGGTAAGGGCTCAAGAGGGGGGAGGCGGGGAGCACAAGAGACTATGGTGATGGCTTCACGGGTGAACAGTGATGGGTAACCTATGGGGAACACACAATAATGTAAAAGACAGGAATAACATAAATAAATAAAATAAAAAAAATTGTGATATGCTTTGACACTTTAGTAGTGAATTTTTTTAAATTACCTTTTTGTAACTTCTCTATGTGTGTATTTAGGTTTGTGTGTATTTTAGGTTCTCAGTTCTTTTCTGCTAGTCTATTTGTCCTTGAATTAATGCAGCCATATTTTAATTATTTATTTATTTATTTATTTATTTTTAAAGATTTATTTTTATTTATACATACAAGCTGGGGTGCAGGCCAGAGGCGTGGGGCAGTGAGAGGGTTCACCAGAGCCAGAGCGGGGAGCAGAACAGGCGGATCAGAAACACACTGCTGAGGGGAGCAGCGGGCGAGGCAGGAGAGGGCTGCCGCGCCATGTGGGATTCTCCCCGGCCGGGAGTCGAACTCACGTCGCCACTGCCGACAGCTCCACAGCGCAGCGCTCAACCGCTGCGCCACCGGGGAGGCCCAGCCATATTTTTATTTTATACTAAAACTGCAATAGGTCTTGATGTCTGATAGGACAAGTTCCTACACTTTGTTCTTATTTAAGAATTATCTTAGTTATTCTTGACTTTTCTGTTGTACATAAATTTTATTTATTTTTATTTTTATATTTTTTAAAGATTTATTTTATTTATGCATACAAGAACTGTGGTGTAGGCTAGAGGGATGGGGTGGTGAGAGGATTCACCAGAGACAGAGTGGGGTGCAGAAGAGGCAGATGTACTAAAGTACGCTACTGAGGGGAGCAGTGTGCCAGGCAGGAGGGGTCTGCTGCGCCATGTGGAAAGCTCTCTGGCCGGGGATCGAACTCGTGCTGCAGTGGCTGGTGATAGCTTCATAGTTCTGAGACTTAACCCGTCTCGTCCCCAGGGAGGCCCCTGTACATAAATTTTAAAATGTGCCTTTCCAATTCTGTAATCCTTTCTGAGATTTTGTTTAGGTATGCATTATATTTATAGATTAATTTGGAAAAAATTATACTGTGTGAATTTTTCTACCTGTACATATATTTCTCCGCTTATTTTAGATACTATTAATATATATTTCAATAACAAATGGGTTCTCAATATATTACATACAGAGTCACTAAATATTCAGTGTTTGTTTTTTTTTTTTTCTTTTAAGAGTTCTAATTTTCTATCAGAAAGTAGAACATTCCTATTTGCTATGATTGGTAGATTAGATTTTGGGACTGGGGTCACTTCTGCCAGTAATTTGTATGGGAAAATTTTTGAGTTTCTCCAGACCCCCAAAATAACCTACAAATCCTGCCAAATAAGAGTGATCTACTTTTGGATAATGGGGGAAACTTACACATTTTATGGTAATGATTGTTAGTAAATTTGTTAGCTTCAAAAATTATTAAAAATGTTTTTTGAAAAAAATTCTAACTGTGTTGAAGTGATCAAAGTATAATGAAATTTGGCGTACGTTTTCTCTACAGAAATGCTGTCCACTAGAACTTTCTGCTATGATGGAAATGTTGTTTGTGTTAGTGACATGGTAACCAATAGTCACATTGAGCTTCGTACATCTGAAGTGTGGTTAGTGCAACTGCTGAGTTTTGAAATTTTGTCTTAATTTAAATTTAAATAGTCATCTGTGATTACTGGTTATGATATTAGTATAGCTTAAGTCTTATTGCAAAATTCAGTAGTTTTCTTTACCTATATATTTTGTTAGGTTTATTATAGACATTTAAAAACTAAAGCTGTTGATACTGTGAGTAGAATATCTTAAATAATATTTTCTAGATTATTGGAAATGCTACTGAATTTCGAATATTTCTTTTAGCTTTGTTACTTTGTGAACTGCATTAGAAGAATGGTCTTTGGCTATTTTTATTTTGTCTGTCAGAATTTTACATTCTTAGAATTTGAAATAAATTGGCATTTGATTCTGAACCTTTTTATTATATACTTTTATTCAGTACTGGTCCTCAGTTGCTCTGGCGATTCCTCAAATAAGGCCCAAGGTATAATACTGAGTGAACACCATCATTTATGATGCCTTCATTTTGTCCCAGATATTACAAGATGATGTTCATTGTGAATTCTGTGATGTTTACTGTAAATATTGAAGAGATTGATATTCCTAAGGCTCATGTACACATGGATTCATTTTTGACAGTTTACTTCAAGTCAGCATAATTTTTTTGGAGTACCTGTTTTGTGGCTAGCATTTTGCCGAATACTGGGAATACAATGTTAAGTAACTTCCCTGCCTTTAAGCAGTTAGTTGTCTAATTGAATAGGCATATTTAGAGGTAAATCACTTCATTATTTTGGCATTATGGAATAGAGGTTAATACTGTGTTTTGGGGCCACTTGCAGTTGTGTGATGTTGGTTATGTTTCTTAATCTATGAAAGCTCAGTTTCTTCATGAATTTTATATTTGAGAATTGAATGAGATAACTTAGGTGTTCAATATATGTTAGTTAATGTTATTGGCTACGAATGAAATTGAACTATCTTTTATGTCCCTGTGGTTAGTGGAGAGAACTTGAGAGGGTTTAAGTAGGGAGTTTAAGCAGGAATGACATGGTTGAATTCACATTTAGAATTACATCAATTGCTATGACTGGAGGTTAGTCAATTTGAGGAGATGTATTAGAAAAGACTGTGTGATAGACCTGTTGAGAGATGGTAATCTATCTGATCACCGTAGGTGATAGAATGGTTGGGAGAAAGTTCAGTGATATTTTAGTGTTATAAAGGTAACCCTTGATGATTAATTTAATGAAGAGGCAAGGAATCAGTGTGACATTCTAACTTTTGGCTTTGGTGACTGAGTAGATGGTGATATTTACAACTGAACTAGGGAGTGTAGAAGGAGGACTTATTATTTTGTTTATTTATGAGATGAACATGAAATCTAGATGTCCAGATATTCAGGGAGAGAATTTATGTTTCTGGTGGACAGATGACTCATGGCTGGAAAGCAGTAAATAAACATATTTAACTGTACTTTGATATGATACTGTTCAATAAATGTTAGCCATCATTATCATCATCATCATTATCATCATCTAGATGGTTTTTAAAGCAATCAGTGGATTCACCTTTCTAGTGACAGGGCATAAAGTAAAAGAAGTGGACTGGATAGAACATTTTTTGGATAGAGATGAATTATGGAAGGAGAGGGAGAAGTAGCTTAGTAGGAGAACTAAGCTAGAATCTCATGAAGTATAGTGAGTTTGTATGACAGACTGGTTAATAATATCAGATGTAACAGAGATGACGAGTAATATAAGCCTATAAAAGTCCACTGGATTTGACAATAGGATATGAACTATGACCTCAGCTCGGTAAATTATAGGGGAATGATAGAGACTGAAGCCAGATTAAAATGTTTTTAGAAATAAATGGGAGTTATGCTATAAAATGGGCCAGTTTTGCTGATATGGCTGAAAAACCAAGGAATGTCATCTTATAAATACCAAATTAAAAAAATCATTTAATGAAAGTATGAGGCTAACAATTTGCATAATTACCAATGGTTTTTAAAAGTAAAAAGTATAAGGAAAGAATTTAGGAATACAGAGTATAATCTATTTAGGTTTTTTTTTTTTTTTTAAAGATTTTTTTATTTATACATACAAGCTGGCGTACAGACCAGAGGTGTGGGGTGGCGAGAGGGTTCACCAGAGACAGAGCGGGGAGCAGAACAGGCAGATCAGAAATACACTGCTGAGGGTAGCAGCTGGCCAGGCAAGGGAGGTCTGCCGCGCCATGTGGGATTCTCCCTGGCCGGGCGGTCAAACTCGCATCGCTGCTGCCGACAACTCCACAGCGCAGCGCTTAACCGCGCTTAACCGCTGTGCCACAGGGAGGCCCCTTATTTAGGTTTATATATAGTTTCGTTCCATTACTTTCAGCATGCTCTAATTGAGTTTTAATCATTATCTAGTTTATTAATGAGAATTTAAAATACCATTTTTGTAACTTTATGCTTTTATTATCATTCTAACCCTGTGATTTACTTATAGTCCATTTCTTTATAAGCCTCTTAAATTTCAGATTTAGTCTGAAACATTGTTATGGTGATTAATATTTTGGCCTCTCTTTTCTTTTTAATACATTTTAATCAGTTTAAATTATAATAACCAATTAATTTTATTAAGTTGTTTAAAATACTGTCATACCCACACTGTCCATTTTTATAAAACTTTGTGTGATTATACTAGAATTCATTAGACTGTGGTAATATTTGTAGATTTTTAGACATTTACTTGCTTAATTTTCAGAGGGCAATCATAGTTGCAAGATTATATGGAATATTCTCAGCCTGCTGCTAGCTTGGCATTAACTGTGTGACCTTGGGTAGAGCACTTCAGGTGTGACTGGGCTGTTTCTGGACTTAAAAGTCTCTTCAAGGACCTGTCTAGGCCTGAAATTCTACTATGTTGATCTTCAGGGAAAGAGCACATTTGAACAAATGATTTACTTTCGGTATCTGATAAAAGGCTCAAACTTTGTTTTATTACTGTTAGTTGCACAGTACTGCTCTTCTAACATATTTTAATAGTTACCTATAGTGTATTAATACATTTTATTTATGTATTCTGATATTTAGTTATAAATTTAAATAAGAATGCCATTTTCCCCATCTCCCATGGTGGGAATACCATTACTGGAATTGATTCTTTTTTTGCTTCAAGTATGCCTTCCTTTACCAGATAGGGTGGAGGAAGAGTATTCCTCTTTCTCTCATACTCCTTCTTCTCTTCTTCACCCCTACTTTCTCCCCTCCAACGTCTACCTTTTTTCTACTTGTCACCTATAGCTGTCAGTATTTCTTTTAAATTGAGATGTAATTGACATATAATGCTGTGTTAGTTACTAGTGTACAACATGATTTGACATTTATATATATTGTGAAATGATCATACAAAAAGTTTAACATCCATCATCATATGATTATATAATTTTTATATTTATATGTATTTGTTTTTAATATTTTTCTAAGGTCAAAAATAATATGCTTACTATTTACATAAAGCACAAAGAGGGAAAAACTCATCTGTCATGCTATATATTTCGACAGTCATGCTTCTCAATTTTGTGGAGTGTATTGTGATCTGTCTTTTTTTTTTAACTTAATATCGAACCATTTCCATGGATGTATTCTAATTTTTTGATGTAATCTGCTACTTTGCAGATGGTGTGATTGTTTACAGTTTTACTTTTTTATAAATTGATAACTTTGTCGACTCTCACAGCTTTTATCTTTTCAGTCTAATGTTCTTTCACTCAGAGATTCTTCTCTTTGGGTGGGGGTGGGGGGGATAGAGGTAGAAAAAAGAACCTTCCCTGTGTTTTCCTGCTGCAGTTTGTCTTTTCCTATTGACAAATTTACACAGAAAAAAAAGATTTCAAACACTGCTGTACTATTTTGCTGTGTCCAACTTTTTAGGGACTATGTTCGTGTTTGTATCTAACAAATGTATATAAAAGCAAGCCATCTAACTAATCATGTTGTTAGGAGACAAAACCCAACTAAAAAATAGACTGTACTTTATATCATTTTCTGAATTATAGAGTAGAAAGTTGAAGTATAACCCTCTAATTTCTGTTTCCTGTAATTTGAATGTTTTCCTTGAGGTTTACTAATTTAGACCATTGAGTTTTCAGAGAATAAATGTGATAGATACAAAGGACTGTATATTTTTGTTCTGCCAACAGTGGTTAGGTTGGCAAAATAGGACATACTAAATGAAAATGAGAGCTGTATATAATTATAATCTCAGATTTAAACATTTAACTCTACATTTTAGTGATAAGTGGCACCATTTTATTAGTAACGATTATGGTCTTGCTGATATAATTGCATTTACTTTTATTTTTTTACAGATAGAGAAAATGAAATAGCAGCTAACAATAAGCATCCCTGCACAGTAGTGGGTGGTATGGAGTTGTAGTTGAGTGGGAGAAATGGCTTACATGTTTTCATTAAGAAATTGAAATTAAAAAAAGGGAGGCCTAACCTATGAGCAAGAACATTTTGATATATCACTGCCCATTTCATTTTTTAAATATAATTTTACACTTAATTACATATGATTTATCTATTATTTTTCAGCATGGTTAGATGATGAAAATATCTACAAATCCTAAGAAAAATACTATCAAACTCTAGTGGTGGAGAGGCCTAACTTCTGAGTACAAGCAAAGTTCATACTATATTATGGCATTTTACCAGAACAATAAAGAGATTTTTATTTTTTTGTAGCTTGGGATTCTACCGCTATTCTTTTTGAAGTAATTTCTTTGGCATTAGTTTAGAATTAATAAGTATTCAGTTCTCCACACATTCTTTTATTTCAGGAAGCAAAATTGTTTATTTTTTAAATTTAAAAAATGGGCATTCAAATTTTTTGTAATTGATATCCTCTAGAGAAAAATATCATTGATTTTGGGTCATTGATTTTTGGTCATTGATTTGCCTTGTTTTTTTAAATTGAGGTATAATTGATATTAGTTTTAGGTATACAGCTTAATATAGCAATTCAATATTTGTGCATATTGTGAAATGATAATCACTTTAAATCTGGTTCCAAATAACCATTACCATACAGTTACAAATGTCTTTCCTCTTGTGATGAGAACTTTTGAGATTTAATCTACACAACTTTCAAATACGCAGTTAGTTTTTTTTAATTGTGGTAACATTGGTTTACAGTAGTTTATGATTCAGAGGTACATGTTCACACCTCTTCAGATATGTATTACCAAACATACCTATCACCAAGGCACTCATAATATACCTCCATAATCCATTTAGTACCTCCCCTCTTTGCTTTCTTTCTACTCTGGAAGTAAGAATGAAGCTATAGTCAGATTTCTAGAGGTTTTTTTTTAGATGATTTATTTATTTATACATACAAGCTGAGGTACAGGCCAGAGGCGTGGGGGCAGCGAGAGGGTTCACCAGAGACAGAGTGGGGAGCAGAACATGCAGATCACAAATACACTGTTGTGGGGAGCAGCGGGCCAGGCAGGGGAGGTCTGCCGCTCCATGTGGGATTCTCCCCGGCTGGGCGTGGAACTCGCATTGCGCGCTCCGGACAGCTCCACAGCGCAGTGCTCAACTGCTGCACCACCAGGGACGCCCTAGAGTTTGTTTTTGGTTTGATTTTGCCTCACTCTGTCTTATTTCTTTATATTCCATATGTAAGTAAAACCACCTGGTATTTTCAAACATGCGGTTATTAACTGTAGTTGCCATGCTGTGCATTACATATCCATGACTTATTTTATTTCTAGAAGTTTATGCCTTTTGTCCACCTTCTCCCATCTTACTTTCTTCCTGCCTATCACAGCCACCACTCTGTCCTTTGTATCTATAATTTAAAACAATTTCCATTTGTAAGTAAGATCATATGGTATTTGTCTTTCTATGTTTGACTTATTTCACTTAATGTAATTCTCAAAAGGTCTATCCATGTTGTCACACGTGGTAGATTTCATTTTTTTAAATGGCTGCATAATATTCATTATGTGTGTTGTGTGTATCTTTGTCAATATCACTGATGAACAGAGATGCAAAAATACTCAACAAAGTACTAGCAAACAGAACTCAGCAATACACATTAAAAAGATCGTACATTATGACCACACAGGATTTATTCCAGGGATGTGAGAATGGCTGAACCTAATGCAGATCCACCCATGTGACTCATGAAATCAACAAAATGAAAGATAAAAATCATATGATCAGAAAAAGCATTTGATAAAATTCACTATCAATTTATAATAAAAATGCTGTATAAAACGGGTATAGAGGGAGCATACCTAAAAATAATAAAGCCTATATATGACAAAATCATAGCTAATAACATTATATTCACTGGGGAAAAACTGAAGACTTTTCTTCTAAGATCAGGAATAGGACAAGGATGTCCACTTGCACCTCTTTAACATAGTATTGGAAGTCCTGGCTAGAGCAGTTAGGCAAGAAAAAGAAATGAAAGGTATTCAGAATAGAAAGGAAGAAGTAAAACTGTTACTAGATACAAATGACATGAGGTTATATATAGAGAATATAGAGAACCCCAAAGGCCACTAAAAAAACTGGTGTAAAAAATAAATGAATACAGTAAAGTTGCAGGCTACAAAATTGATATACCTAAATCAGTGGTAAGCCTGTATAGCCAGTAAACTAACAGAGTCAGAAATGAGGAAAACAATACCATTTACATAACAAAAAACCCACTTAGGAATAAATTTAACCCAAGGCCTGTATACTGAAAACTAACTTTTGAAAGAAATAGAAGACATAAATTGAAAGATATTTTGTGCTCATGGATCAGAAGAACTGAAACTCAAAATCAATGTTACATTTAAAAAACTAGGATATTGTTATAGACAGATAGATGCAAGATAGAAGTTTAGTAACTGTAAGTTAGTTTAGTCATATTTCATAGTTGTTAGTCTAACTGAAGTTCGGTAACATAGATATTGTAAGGAAGAGTTTCATGAAAAGTACAAATCTAGATGAAATTTATGAATAAATACACATACATACACATCTGTTTATTTTTGGTATATGTAAAAAATTTGGCCTTGCCAAATTTTGTCTGGCATTTGCCCTTGGCTTGTAGGTGGGAAATCTATAACACACACACACACACACACACACACACACACACACACTCTAGAAGTTTCTTTTTGTTTAGACTTGAACTGGGCACAGTGTAATCAATTATTTGATTTATGGTGGGGCTTCTCCTAGCAGAGGGAGTATTGGATGCTTTGCATTTGAAACCCCTCCGGACACTGCCTTAGGTGTCTCTTGACTTTCACCAGTATCCTTTCCTGGTACTCTAACCATGAGTATAGTAGCTTTCAATGAATTTTGTGTATTCTTCTAGTGAAATATTGAACCCGAGTGAAAGTGTTTTAAAACTCCCTGTGTTTTCAGACCTTAGAGTTTGCTTATTCTAGGTAGAACTAGTGTGCAAGAGTTAAGGAAGATAAAATTAATAAAAACCAGGAAAGAGGAAGAAAAAGGGTTTTGAGATCTGATGGAAAGTTTATCTGGTTTGGGGTAGGGTGGAATCAGCTCACAGGAGAAATACTTGTCGGAAAAGTGACTGCTTTGAAGCCTGTTTGAATTTAGAGAACCAGTTTGCCTGGAAAATAGTTTAAAATGGATCTTGTAAATTTATTTTTGAAGACCTGGATATGTAATCTGAATTAGAATAAAAATTTCCTTTTGGTGATTTGATCAAAATCAGGCTGTGTTTGCTTGCTTCTTGCCTGTATGAACTGTTTTTTTCTGGCCTCCTTCTATATTCCCATCCAATTTTTATTTTGAGACTTAAAAAAAGGGGAGATAGTTTATAGGGAAGGAACAAAGAAGAAATGAAATGGGGAAGGAAGAGAAAGTTGGGGAACAGATAAAAACTCTCTTTTGTTACTCTATTAGGACAAAGACTTACGGCCATTGTATGTTGTACTTTATGCAAAATTTACTGCACTATGTTTTTATTCGGATTGCTTACTGGACTGTGAGGTCATATGGACAAAAAATGCTTGTTTTTTCTCTATCACTAGTCAGCTAGAGAAGGAAAGGAAGTAACGTTGATTGAGCTCCTATTGTATATGTACTAAACTCTTTGCTAACTCAGATATCAAATCTACTGGTTTCAAAAATTTTAACTTTTATAAAAATTTTTTTTAAAAGATTTATTTATTTATACATACAAGCTGGGGTACAGGCCAGAGGTGTGGGGTGGCAAGAGGGTTCACCAGAGACAGAGTGGGGAGCAGAACAGGCAGATCAGAAATACACTGCTGAGGGGAACAGAGGGCGAGGCAGGGGAGGTCTGCCGCAGCATATGGGATTCTCCCTGGCCGGGTGTCGAACTCGCATCGCCACTGCCGACAGCTCCGCAGCACAGCACTTAACCGCTGTGCCACGAGGGAGGCCTCCAACTTTTATAAAAATGTTTGATAAATAAGTAGTAATTCCTCACACGTAAGGTTAATATTTATGATTTTTTAAATTGTAGTTTTAATTAGAACTGATAAATCACTTTTTAAAAAAGATTTATTTATGCATACAAGCTGGGGTGTAGGCCAGAGATGTAGGGTGGTGAGAGGATTCACCAAAGACAGAGTAGGGAGCAGAACAGGTAGACTGACTTAAATACACTGTTGAGGGGAGCAGCCAGCAAGACAGGAGAGGTCTGCTGCACCATGTGGGAATCTCCTTGGCCTGGTATCGAACTCGTGCTGAGTGGCTCTGGATAGCTTTGTGGTGCTGTGCTTAACCCTTTTACCCACCAGGGAGTCTCTAAATCACTCTTTTGATGAACTCCAAATACCCTAATGGTTTGATACCTAATATCATCATCCATTTATAAAAAATACATGTACAAGCTCTTCTAACATTTGAAAATTTTATACTCCTTTTTCACTTCATATGTACACTTCTGTTTTACTTTTCCCTATCAGATTTCATCCTTATATAATGCTTTTTTATACATGAGTTATTTTTTGCATGTAATTTATTATGCACACATTATGAAGATAATACATTTTTATGCACTAAAGTCTTTCATACATATTGATTACCCTATCATTTGTCTCTGCAAAATAACCAAATTGATTTAAGAAAAAATATCTCCTATTCATTAAATTAGCATGTAGTTAGCAAGTTGGCATAAATGTATCAGGATATTTTTTTATTAATATCTAAACAGAAAATAAAAACTCATTGGAAATGCATCTTTTCCTGAAGTAGATGAAGCTAATCTTTCTCTTCATTTAGTCTGACCTTTTGTGGATAAGTAATACGACTGCAATAACACAATGTATTGCAGTTTCCCTCTCAACTTTTATTGATCAGCTGATAATAAGTAGGTCCCTGTTCATTTTTTATGGAAGTAAAGAATTAGAAACCACTGGATTTGGCAGATACTAGAATTAGAGACATGGAATTCTGAGACATATACTAAAAAGGCTTTATAAAGTTTTCTTAAATAACTAGTAATTAAATCTACTAGTGTTTCACTTAGTGATCTGTTTTTGCCTGAACATTTTAGAAGGTAATGGGGAAGGTTTAATATTGCTAATTTCAATATACCTCTATGAAAAGAAGGTTTTTTTCCCATCTTTATGAGTTTTATTTTTTCCCCCTGAATGTTACACTTGTGCATGCTTCTGCAGAAAATACAGAAAGTACGTAAAAGTGTCTGGGAGAGAGAAAAAAATTACTTGTAATGATCATTATACTATCTTGAGGCAAATATTGCTAACATTTTGACACTTTTATCTCCACAATATTCCTGTTAACTTTCCTTTGTTTAGGTATAAGCAGTTTTTCCCTACTTAACAGAAATAAACTAAAAAATAAATTTTCACCAGCAACCTATTTAATGTTTTTAATTAAAATTTCTGCTCTGCGTTACAACTCATCATTCTGCCCAATTGATATAATTACTGCTAGACTTTGATACACATTTCTTTATTTGTTCCTGTGCTGAACCAGCACATATAGTATACCTACCTTTGCAACTATTGTTTTTGTAAAAATGGAACTGTACACTAACTTATTTTTTCTTAACAATGTATCATTACATTTTCCTAAATCCCTTAATATAGATTTTACCTCATTTTGTTAAATAACTGCATAATATTCAATAGATCAGAAGTATACTAATTTGTGAAATTCTTAATTGATGAACATTCAGGATTTACAAAAGGATTTTTAAAATTTTTTATTTAATTTATATCCTTTACATCATTGTGTATCCCCATAGGCTTCCCACCACCAATTCACCCGTGAACCGTCACCATAGCCCCTTGTGCTCTTTTCTCCTCTATTTTGGTCTCTCTTCCTCCCCCTCCCCTGTAGAATGTCTCTTATTTGTGGTTGCCTGCTAGGTTTTGCTTTTGTTATGTTTTGTGTGCTATTTTCTCCATCTGATTTCTTCTTTGGCTCTCCTATAGTCCCCCTATAAGTGATACCATTCGATATTTTTCTTTGTCCTTCTGGCTTATTTCACAGAACATGATCCCTTCGAGCTCCATCCATGTTGCTGAGAATTGTGTTAGTTTATTATTTTTGATTGCTGAATAGTACTCCATTGTATACATGTCCCACATCTTCTTGATCCAGTCACCAATTTTTGGGCATTTGGGTTGTTTCCATGTTTTAGCTATTGTAAATAGTGCTGCAGTAAACATAGGTGTGCATGTGACCTTTTTGATTAATGTTTTTGTGTCCTTTGGGTATATTCCTAGGAGTGGAATTGCTGGGTCATATGGAAATTCCATTTTTAGTTGTTTGAGAAACCGCCATACAGCTTTCCGTAGAGGTTGGACCAGTTTGCAGTCCCACCTACAGTGTAGGAGCATTCCCTTTTCTCCACATCCTCGCCATCATTTATTGTTTTTTTAATGTGTGCCATTCTTGTTGGTGTAAGGTGGTAAGTCTCATTGTGGACTTTATTTGCATTTCCCTGTTTATGAGGGATGTTGAACATTTTTTCGTATGCCTGTTTGCCGTTTGCACTTCTTCTTTGGAGAAGTGTCTTTTAAGTTCTTCTGCCCATTTTTTTACTGGATTTTTTAACTTTGTTTTTGTTGAGTCGTGTGAGTTCCTTGTAGATTTTTGTGATCAGTCGCTTGTCTGTTGTATGGAGTGCAAATATTTTCTCCCAGTCAGTGGGCTCTCTATTTGTTTTGGTGAATGTCTCTTTTGCTGTACAGAAGCTTTTTAGTTTGATGTAATTCCAGCTGTTTATCTTTTCCTTCACTATCTTTGCTTTGGGGGATGTGTCTTACAAAAGGATTTTTTAAAATAACATTTTCAAGTACCTTAAATCAGTTGTATCAAACCTTTTCATTCAGTTTAAGGTTATTCTTTGCTTTGGAACTTTTTTTGACAAATACATTCTTCATTGTCAGAATATTCAGAATTAGTTTTAAAATAGAAAAGGCCTCAGCTTTACTTTTCAATTAAAATAAATGATTTGTGTTCCTTTGACAACCATATTTTGATATTTAATCATCAGTAGTTAAATGGGAGGGCAAGGAGTCTTGTTTTAAGTTTGTTGACTAGAAGAAATAAGTTGATACTGTCTTTCTTACTGCAAACTCTCTTAGTGTTGTTGCCAGGACATTACTGAAAAGTAATGTATTCTTTGATGATGAACCTGAGATGGAAAAAATAAACTTTTAAAACGAAAATTGTGATCTCTTCTTAATATATTTCAAAATAGAATATCCTATTGTAATTACTTTTTTATAGCTAGCTTTTTTCTTTATAGAAATAAAGTATAAAACAGGAAAGCCTGTAGTCAGTTTGTGGTACTTTAATTAAAGAAGCTTTGAGCACAGAACATTATGTATCATCCTTTGTTGAACACTTCAAAAGATTTGATATCCAGTCAAAGCAATGCAGTTCCATTTAGGGTGGCTAACAAGGATACCACTCTTTTACAAAGTGGATAAAGGCACTTGTGAAATGGAAGGTAGGATGAGAGAATCTATAGGACCTCTCCCCTGGGAAATATGATGCATTGTCAGGCAGATTAGTTTTAGGAAAGGATTTATAAAAGTGAAAATTGAAGAACTGACAGTTGCTATTCAGTGTTTATCTATTTCTGTGCACTCCTCAGAAAGTCTGTTTACCTTTTGCAGTACAAACGTACAGTAATTTGAAAGTTCAAGTGAATAACTACATATTGTTTTATGAATTCTTAAATACCATTGTAATAGTTTCTTAAATTTTGACCTTCTGGAGTTGTGTAATGTTACAGGTGATTTACTGAAGAAAAATGTTGAAGACATCTTGTGTTTTCAAATGTATGGTCAAGTTTACCTCTCTTCAGTTTTTAGGGTGGTGTAGAAGTGTCTAATAGAACAGCAAATAATTTGGTACTTTTTGTGTTTTATAAATTAAGACATAGACCTTTCGCAGTATGATAGTACTTTTTTGATAGGGGTCAATGTGTTGATACCACAGTGAGATATTGATGTACTTTTGTATTTATATGACAAGTATATTTTTGTTTCTGTATTATAGGTATTCTCTTAAACCAAATGACCAAATCTTGGCTGAAGACAAGCACAAGGAACTGTAAGTGCATTAAATTCTGTCTATGGAGTAGATGTATATGAACAATCTCATTTTTAAAGTTATATAAAATAACAAGATTAATTAATGCTATGTCTTTAATCCTCATAGAATTAGGGTAACTTATACTACATTAGGTTATAACATAGGAAATAATGCTTCTGAATGCACATTAGAATATGTAGTATTGGCCCTCCCTGGTGGCGCAGTGGGTTAAGCGCAGTGCTGTGGAGCTATCGATGGCTGTGGCGAGAGTTCGATGCCAGCCTGGGAGATTCCCACATGGCGCAGTAGACCTCTCCTGCCTCGCCTGCTGCTCCCCTCAGCATTGTATTTTTGTTAATCTGCCTATTCTGCTCCCCACTCTGTCTCTGGTGACCCTCTTACCGCCCCACACCTCTGGCCTATACCCCAGCTTGTATGCAAAAATAAATAAATCTTAAAAAAAAAAAAAGAATATGTAGTATTGTATTCTATCACCTAAACTGAAGGCGTATTGGGAAATAAGTCATTTTGAAACTGGAGACTGCCGGCCCATGTGCCTGCCCTAATATCAGTGCAGGTCAGCCTGGGCAGGAGGCAGGCGTTTCCCTTTAATATTTGGAACCAGGATTGTAAATGGACCAGTCAGGTTTGAATCAGTGGACCAATTAGATTAAAACTCTCCAGCTGTCAGTTAAGTGCTTAAACTAATTAAGCAGATTGAAAATGGAAGTGAGCTGATTGGTGCTGACTGGACTAATCAGATTCTTAGATTTGAAAATGGTATAGTCAGGCTTGTAGGTTGGGAACCCTTGAAGAGGATATAAGTCAGAGCAGGAACCAACTTGTTCAGTCAGTAGCCAGCCTTCTACGAAAGACATCAGTCAGCAGCCAGGCCCCAAAGAAAGAAGCATTCAGCAGAATACCTCCATGGGATTCAGCAGACCTCTGTAGATTTCCAGACCTCTATAGACCTTCACAGAGACCCGCCACTGTTTCGAGCCCTGCCTCTGACATTGCCTGCAAGGAGTACCATCAGCTTCAACCTGGTGTCTCAAACTGCTGTTGGCTATTGGTTCACACCAATAACTTACAAAGAGCTCCAGCACTGGTGTCTCTAACACTTGCCCCCTGGTGACCAGTACTGACTAACACTACTGATGGGTGACGGGCACTTTGTCCAGTCATCTTTGAGAGCTGTCCACTACCTCTGGTTCTCTGGCACTGCCTTCTGGTGCTGTTGAGTCTGTTGTGGTATAGTTCAGCATCCAGTGCTGTCCAGCCCGGTTTTCAGATTGTTGCTGTGGGCTGCTGCAGTGTCGCCTCAGTGACCTTACCTGTGAGCACCTCTAGCTGCCACCATGAATTGGAGGCTGGTTGTATTGCTGACTAGTGTGCCACCACCTTCAGGCCCTTGTTGAGAGGACAGCACCATCTTTCATGAGTGACCTTTGTTTGGAACTACTTGACACTGTGAACATCATCAGGAGTGAGACAGCCAGCCACTTGTGACATCAGAAGCCCTAGACTTTTTCCAGTCTCCTATTAAGTAAACCCGGTTGTTGGACCATGAGCCTGGGTGGTATCTTGCAATTGAGTATCCAGTGAGAACTCATAGACAGTCACTTTCCTCATCTTTGGCACTATTTCTTAGTACTGTTCCTTGGCACTATCCTCTCTGCACTATTTTAATTTCATTTTATTCCCAAGTGTAAACATTAAATTTTCACCTCTGATTTTTGTCTCTTAATCCATTTACTTCTTCACCCTCCTGCCTAAAATGGAGAAATGTTTTGTTTTCTTCTGTTGCCTTGTTCATAAGTAAATGCCTAGCTATTGTTAGGCATAAGGTAAAAAATTTTAAATATAAAGTTTGAAATGTGAATAAATTTTGTCCCTTTTTAAAATTTTAATGTTCTTAGGACTGAATTATCAGGTAAAAATACTGTATAGTGTGTGTGATTCTGAGATATCTTTATAGTTATTTTTCTGCCCACAGTAGTATTTAAAAAATTAGTACTGCCTCACAGAAACTGTGAGTTTTTAGTTGAAAATTACAGGTTTGGGAGTTTTAAAGATTCTTTATTCTACTTTTTTTAGTATCATTATTATTCTAAAACGGGAGCTAAAAAAATTTTATGATTCTGTTTTGTAGGTAATCTAGTTTTTTTTCCCATTATGCAATGAGAAAGTTCTGATAACCTTAATTATTATATAAATACGTATGTCAGTTAATACTGTTGAAGATTCTATCCAATTTATAAATATATCAGTGAATTTTATAAACTTCCTCTGGAGTTTCCCTCATGTTTGACACTATATAATGTTAAAGATTTTTTATTTTAACGTCTAACTCATTTCCATCATGGTTTAGTTTAATGTGAATTTCATTTGTATTCATTTACATGGAGAACAACTTTTTTGACTAAAGTGCTTCAAGACTATTATTTTCTTCTCAAGATTATGCAGTGTTTTTTTTCCTAAATACTTTTTGAGCAGCTTTAAAAAGACTCTGTCCTGCACTGTTTCCAAGTTATTTTTTCTCCTCTCTCTTATTGAAGAGATTGTAGTGTTGTAAAATGGTAGAACCAATGTACGAGAGAGGTTTGCTTAAGAGTTCTTACAACTTATATAGACCTTGTTATGCTAACCTTTCAGTATTTTTATATTGGTTCTAGCCTCATTTGATAATACTCTCCATATTTGTTTCTCCAGATTTGTCAAGAAATTTTAAGTGGTTTTTCTTTTTAAAGTACATACAATTAGTTAGGGTAGTTGATAGTCACTGTACTGTTGGTTGAGTATTTGCTTTTTATAATTCTGGTAATGGGGCTCTTTTGGTTTGGGAAAAGAAAGATTAGGTAGTCAACCTAGAGATTCTTTTGTCCCTTGTAGATTATGACCTGTATTAAAAATACCAGAAAACTGCTTTTAAAGAATATATTCATTTTATTTAATATGTAACCCATATTAATATATTAATTTATTTAAATTTTTGTTATTGCCGTATGATATAATTAACCCTCATGGGTAGATTGATTTTTATTTTTTAGATTTATTATTAAAAATTATTTTTTAGATTTTATTATGAAATATATAGTATATATTCACCCATATCCCCACCACCTAGGCTTTATCATTATTGTTTTACTTTCTTTATCACCTGTTGATTTATTCTTCTAGCTGTCCATTACTTTGCCTGTTTTTTCATGCATTTCAAAGTAAATTTCAGATATAGATATGTTTCCCCCTAGATATTTCAATATGCATATCATCAACTAAAGGTCAATATTTTGCAATTTTTTTCCTTTACATGTTAAGTTTTCATATGAGTGAATACACAGATCTTAATTATATATTTGACAAAATTATTTGTCATCCAAATATCAATATTTATCAAGATGAAGAATATTACCATCATACCAGGAAGTTCCTTTATGGCTATTTGTAGTCAGTGTCTGCTCTTACCCTCTCAGGAATAACCTTTGCTAAGATTTTTTTAAATCATAGATTGCTTTTCCTATTCTAGGATTTCTTATAAATGTAATCATATGTGTGTCCTGTCTTATAAATTTTTTTTCACTCAGTGTAATGTTTTTGAGACTCTTCTGTGTCGTTCTATGTATTAATTTCTTTTTATTGCTGATTAACATTACATTGTTTATTTTCTGTTAGCCTGTGGATTTTTTCCTTTCCAGTTTTTGCTACTGTGAATAAAAGTACTATTAATTTTTTTGCACAAGTCTTTGTAAACATGTTTTTAATTTCTCACAGATCGTTAATTACTTAGGAGCAGATTTGATGAATCAATAGGGTAACAGCATGTTTGGTTCTTTAAGGAAGTGCTGGATTTTTTTTCTGAAGGCTTACAATTTTGCATTTCTACCAACAATATGAGTTCTAATTATCCTATATTCTCACTAAAAATTTTAACTCTTATTCTGGGTGTATAGTGGTATCTCATTGTGGTTTAATTTGCTTTTCTTAACTAATGATAATGAATATTTTCATTTGCTTATTGGTTATTTTTCTTTTCTTTTGAGAAGTGTCTGTTTAAATCTTTTGCTGGTGAAAAAATTGGGTTTTATTTTTTTATTGATGAATTGTTGGAGTTCTTTATATAGTTTGGAATTTTGTCTATGTCAGATTTATTTTTATTTTTATTTTATTTTATTTTTTTTAAAGATTAATTTTTTATTTATACATACAAGCTGGGGTACAGGCCAGAGGTGTGGGGCGGCGAGAGGGTTCACCAGAGACAGAGTGGGGAGCAGAACAGGCAGATCAGAAATACACTGCTGAGGGGAGCAGCGGGTGAGGCAGGAGAGGTCTGCCGCAATGGTGGGATTCTCCCCGGCCGGGCATCGAACTCGCATCGCAGCTGCCGACAGCTCCACAGCGCAGCGCTTAACCGCTGCGCCACTGGGGAGGCCCTATGTCAGATTTATTTTCACAAATTAATTTTTTTCCAGATCACGGCTTACCTTTTTTTCTTTGTAAGCAGACTTTTTTCTTTCTTCTCTCTCCTCTCCTCCCCTCCCTTTCTCTTCCCTTCCTTCTGCTGCCCTCCCTTCCCCTCTCCTTCCCTACTCTCTCCTCCTTCCCCCTCCCCTCCCCTCTTTCCATTTGTTTATTTGGGCCTCTTTTCCATATTAAGTAGTGCTTTATTGCCAGCCAATGGTTTCCACTTATTCTTTTTTAATTGAGGTAATAATTTATATTATTTGTATTTTGGAAGTGTAGAATCATCTTTCCAGTGCTGTTACCATCAAACTCCTATCATCAAAGTACCCATGACCCACCACCATGTTTGTTGTGCTCCCTCCTCACTTTGTGCTTATCCCTCCCTCTCTGAATATCTCAGTTCTATAGTTTGCTTTCAAGGGCTAGTTTTTGAGTTTGGCTTTATCTTATGCTTTGTCTGGTTTCTCTATATTCTACATATAAGTAGCAACATCTGGTATTTGTCTTTCTCCTTTTGACTTATTTTGCTTAGCATAATCCCTTCTAGATTTGCTAATAGTGGATTTTCTTATTGGACTTACCTATAGTTCTAGAAGATAAAGCCATTTTGTTTCCATGAATATCGATTCATTTTACAACTATCTAAATTCTACTAGAACCCTGAATAGAATATTGAGAAGAGACTATAAAGATTCAGAGATTCAGATAAAGAAAGCAAGAAGTTGAGTGGCATTAAGGAAAAATTCCAAGGCAAATATAAATAAATTCAGAAATACTTATGTCATTTAATACAGAAGTAATTATCAGGTTTTTTTTTTTTTTCTTTTCAGTTTGCTGTACTTCTTAACATATGGGTAAGGTCTCTTTGGAAGAGATTAATATGTATTAGTTGACTATTCAAAATAGTTGTCCAAAATAAAGGGTGTATTTTTATAAGTAGTGTATGCTATTCTAGGTAAGTGTGTTTTCCCTTCCGATATTTAATGAATTTTTTACTGACTATTGTGTCAAAAATCAAATTTGTCAGACTTACTCCCTCAAATTTTAAAATTTTGTCTTGTATTAATTATAATATGTTTAAGTTTTGTCCATTTTGCATTATGATGGAAGGGGAGAAATTAAGTGAGTTATCTAAGGGATATGAAAAAAGAGTAGAAAGGACACTCTTAGGCCTTCATTGGTTTGGTGTAAAAAAATATTGTAATTTCTTAGAGAATAGTGTCAGATCTCTAAACCAGCAAGGGAAATTTATAAGTATTTTAATGACATGTTTAAGAAAGTATTAAGAGCAGTTAGAGACAGTCACATCTGATATGCATTATTATTAACGTTGTGACTAATCTTTGAGAACATCAAGACTGTTTTGTAAGAATAATACAAGAACTGATTGCTTGTAAAGCTAATAGATTTTGCAAAAGAGAAAATAAAAACTGGCGAGCGAAAAATCAAAAGTGAAAGAAAACATTCAGGATTAACAAAATTAAATGGTTTATATTTTTAAAATATTCATAAATAAGGTATAGCATATTAAGCATCATCAGTATTTTTATGGTGCCTTTCTGAGAGGCCAGTGTATTTCATGTCTTTAAATTACACAACTTTGATTCTGGAAATAAACCCAAGAACTAATACCCATATTATGTAATTATTTGAATGAGATTACTAGGGATAAAGTGACTTGCTAAGCTTACACTATTTAATTTAGGTAGTGCTGAACCAGAATTGAGGTCTCCTGATTTCCATTTAAATGATTTTTCTGTCACACAAAGTAGCTCCCCTAGTATATCATGATTTTTTTTTAATAAAAGGGATTGATTTCCATTGCAAGACTTAGTAACTGATCATAATGAACTCAATAGCTATATCAAGACTCAGTGAATCATTAACTCACAGTGTAATGTTATGGTGGTTTTAGAGATCACCTCAGACCTATAACCTCTATTGAGTGAGTTGAGGAGAATCAAATACTCTTTTAGGCATGATTTCCGAATGCCAACTTGATTCTAAAAGCTTTTGGAGATATTAATGAAATAAGTCAAATTTATATTTATTATTTAGTTTAATTATAGTGCACATTTTACGAACACATATTATGTGGTATAATTTTAAAATACTTTTTCCTTTTTTGCTTTTCATTTCTTTGTACGTTTAGAATCTTTATTATCAACAACTTTGTTACCACTAGAACACTTGTCTCTAGAACACATCAGACTTCTAAGTGTTTGCTTTCATGTATGATACCTTTATTGGACATTTCACCCTAAGCTACAAATGTTCTATAACATGACAAAAAACATTTTTTAATTTGATTTTTATATATGGTCATGATGTTTGTAAGGTATTCATTCACCATTTTGCTTTAGAGTGAAATGTTTCATTTAGAAGTCTGGACCTTCTTTTTTCATTGTGCTGCCATCTACATTCACTGAGGAAAACTTGTATTGATTGTTGGGACCTGGTTTGTTCCAGGGCTCTGGGTTATTCTTTCTGTCTCAGCTGATAACTGTATTGAAAAAAGTCACACACATGACATACAGTGCTGCTCCAATCCCTCCAGCTTCAATAAATACGAAGAGGGGGATCAAGCTAGGATGCTTTTTGGCCTGAGAATCTGACAGAGCATGATTGCTGGGAGAAACCTTGTACCAGGAAGGAGAGAAGAACAAATATGAAAGGCCTGGGGCTAAGTTTCTATACTGAATCTGTGTGGATGTCCCACTATATTGCTTTTTAAATTAGCTTTAGAAAGCTCTTTAAAAGAATAAGTTAATTTAAAAAAATAAAAAGAAAACAAATAAAATTAAAAGCTCTTTATAATAGCTTTTACCATTTGTTCTTATGAAGCTCTCCCTATAGGAGTAAGTACTTTTAAATCAAGGTGAAGTTCTTCGATCCTTTGCTACCAATTACTTGACAGTTTTTCACTGAGTGTTAATCTATGGGGTGAGTATTCACTGGGGTCAATAAAGGATGGAGAGAGGAGAAACTGCTAGTAATGTGAATTCTTTTTCTAAAAAAATTTTTTTTTGGGCTATTAGGAACAGGAGTATTTTTTTTTATAGACATTTTATTTATTTTTGTTATTCATATCTTTTACATTATTGTGTGTTCCCCATAAGTTACCCACCACCAGGAACAGGAGTATTTTGAAAATAAAGTTATGGCAGATAGTTGCCTGAGAAATAATGTAATGGTTATGTCATCACTATCTGTAGTCTCTAAGTGATTGAGTCATTTTTGGGAATCAAATAGATTTGGAAGTTTTGCATATCTTTTAGTAGCTATTAGCAACTAAGTTAGTCTTTGAAAGCATTTTCTGTACTATGATTATTGATTTCTTTTTGGAAACTACTGAACAATTAAATAATATGTATTAAAGAACAAGAGAAGAGGACATGAATTACTTTGGGTATCTAATCCTCATAGCAACCCTACGAAGTAGATATTACAACCATTCCCATTTTATAGGAAACAGAGTTGGAGAAAGTTTTTAACTTGTCTTAGAGTGAAATCATCTGGTATTTATTTTTCTTTCTCCTTCTGACTTATTTTACTTAGCGTACGACTTATTTTTTTATATCTAAGTTGTATCTTTATGAATGTTGACTCCTTTAAGAAAATCAGATACTCCCTAGATACAATTAGGTACTAATATCATTATTCCTTAAATATTGCCAACTTAGATTTTTTTAGCAGAGAAAAATCTTTTCTGTTATTTCTCCAGCATTTGGATTGACTTTTGTATATAAATGCTTCAAATTCTAGTAGCAAGCTAGTGTTGGTGATTAAAGTTTAGAATACGTTCTGTAAATGCCTTCTTAGGTCTGGAGTCTGAAACAGTCTTTTACAGTAATTTTAGGTTTCTATAAGAGAATATTTTTTCTTTTAAAATAGATAATAGATGAGATCATACACTTTTTTACAATTAGTTCTTTGCAAAGTCAGTATATTTATATGCTGTATGTATTATGAGGCCTTTTACTGTAAATAATAAACACAGGAAACAAAAAGACTTTATATGTATGTAAAAAATTATTATTTAATGCAGTAAATCTGGAGGTAAGAGTTGGTTAGTTCAGTGATACCAGAGAACTCTGGGTCTTTACATTTCTCTGCTTACTATCCTCATTGTTATTTTGTGCTGGTGCTCATGGTTACAAATAGCTGTTATAATTTCACTGTGGTCTTGATTTGCATTTCTCTAATAATAAGTGATTGTGAGCATTTTTCATGTGCCTGTTGACTGGTTTCATGTCTTCTTTGGAGAGGTGTTTGTTTAGTTCTTTTGCCCATTTTTGGGACTGGATCATTTATAAGACTTTTTCTTTTTGACGACTTAAGGCATTATGGTTCTTAAGGACCTCTGCTTATGACCATTTTATGTATAAAATTTTTGGTGATAAAAATTGTGTTTTATCAACTTAATTATTTCATTTCCTATCTACGAAAGTATTCATATGGTATTATTTAATGCTTAACTTATATCTTTCTCCTTTCATAGCAGTAATGAAAATGTCCCTCAGATTCTTCGATATTTTCAGTTATAGACGGCATTTAGTACCATTACTTTAATTTCACTGTTGCTGAGGCATAGAAATCATAGTTGGCAAGGAAAAAGACTGTTACTCTGGTTAGTATATGCATTATGGAAGCATATTAAATTTTGAATTGATGCCATTTCAGAAAAGATTTGGTCTTTATTTTCCAAAAATGAGTTTTTTGAAAACAGTTGAGAAATCTCATATGAAATAAAATTACCTAGTGCATGAGTATTTTATCCTTTATTGTCATATTATCTTTGAAGCAGTAGTAATATTTCCTCTTATGAACAATAGGGGAATAGAAACATTAAGAATTGTTCAGAGTCTCAGTTTATGTGCTGAATTTAGAATGCTATCTTAAATCAGTTGTAACTCTTTGGCTCTTTTGCCACCATTAACATCTGTATTTTTTTTTTTAAGATTTATTTTTATTTATTAATGCATATAAGTACTGGGGTGTAGGCCAGAGGTGCATGGGCTGAGAAGATTCACAAGAGACAGAGTGGGGAGCAGAAGGGAGCAGTGGGCAAGACAGGAGAGGTCTGCTGTGCCATATGTGGGTTAGCTCCCTCACCAGGGATCGAACTCAAGCCATTGTGGCGCTTGCACTGAGACTTAACACCTAGGCCACCAAGGAGGCCCAGCATCTGTATTGTTAATGTAAGGTAATTCATGTGAATTATCTAGGTAGTTCCCATGAATAGGGACAATCAAATATGTACTTGATTTATATTTGGCCTATTACAATTTTTTTTTTAAGATTTATTTTTGCATAAAAGCTGGGGTGCAGACTAGAGGCCTGGGGCCGTGAGAGGGAGTACCGGAGACAGAGTGGGGAGCAGAATAGGCAGATCCACTGAAACACATTGCTGAGAGGAGTAGTGGGAGAGGCAGGAGAGGTCTGCCGCGCCATGTGGGAATCTCGCGTCCAGGCATGGAACTTGTGCTGCAGCCACCGACAGCTCCACAGCGCTGCACTCAAACCATTGCACCACCGGGGAGGCCCGTGTTACAATTTTTTTAAAATAAAAAAATGATCTTGTTTCTTCCAGGCTTAAAATCTTTTAATGACTCCTCTGCAGCACAAAGGGCAAATAACTTTTTCTGCTTTTACTCCCTAGTTCAGGCATCTATTTGCAGTTCTTTAACATGTGCCTCTTGCTTGTCTTACCAGTCCTTTTCCAGGTAGGTCACCTTTCACCTCACACTTCTCTCTATTCCAGATCCATTTCAAGATTTAACTATTTATGTATTTGCAAACTTTCTTGACCTCTAAAATGAAAATACACCTGAACAAAATTTTAGGATCTTACTGAACTTTATTCAGCCATTAATGGATCAGGCAGCATCTAATCTAGCTGATAGAAAAGAGCTCAGAGAAACTATAGAGAGTGAAAAACTTGGGCCTCCCTGATGGTGCAATGGGGAAGTCTCAGCACTATGAAGCCATCTGCAGCCACTGCAACATGAGTTTGATCCCTGGCCAGGAAACTTCCCACGTGGCGCAGCAGACCTCTCCTGCCTGGCCTGCTGCTCCCCTCAGCACTGTCCTTCAGTTGATCTGCCTGTACTGCTCCCCACTCTGTCTCTGGTGAATCCTCTCACCATTCCACACCTCTGGCCTACACCCCAGTTTTGTATGCATAAATAATTTTTTTTAAAGTGAAAAACTTTTAATCAGAAAGCAAGTTATAATAGACAGAAAGATTAACTAATTGTTATAAGATTACATTTCTTTAGAAGGTGTTGGGAATTTGTCAGACAGGCTACCTATGTAGTGTTGATCAGGCAATTCCGGATTGGTTTATTTAAAATTTTGTTTCTGGGAGATCTGAAACAAGTCTTAATTTGGTGACATAGGGCTTAGCATGAGTGACTCTGTTTTGAACCTATTTTCTTGTTTTTAACACCTCCTAAATTTGCGTTATGCTCAGATTTTAATGTTGGAGGAACTATTAGATCTTTCTTTAGTTCCCTGTATTTTTTGTCTCCTCTAAATTATGAGCATCCAAAGGCAAGGATCCTTTCATCTTTGTATGATTGGAACTTGGCCCTATATCAAACATATTCTAGGAGTTCAGTACATTTTTAATGAATGAAAGTCATACATAAAGAAGAATTCCAATCATTCTTTTTTATAATTCTTGCCTAGAATGTTACAATAGCCCCTCATGATCTGCCTTTCTCCAGACACACCCCTTCTATCCATTGTAAGGGATGAGGGGAAATTCTCTGATCTTTCTGGTGGCTGAATAACCAAATTAACATCAGACAGATTAACAAGATGGAAAAAAATTAATATGTTATATGGGGGGTACACATCACAGGATGGGGGTCTGAGAAAGAAAGGTAAAATGAGGTATATATACCATCGATAGCTAAGGAATGGTATAGGGGTCTATGGCTTCAAATGGGGAGAAGGGTAATTCACCCTATTAAAAGATGTTTGCCTTGCCAAATACATAGGTTATTGAAATAGAAAGTTTATTTCTGATAACAATGCTAATTCTAGGTTAGATACTCAGTTTATTTTCTTCTAGGTTGTTAAGAGAGTGGGAAAAGTTTTTCTTGAGCCTCTGTGCCTTGATTGATTGCAGCCCAAAATAATCCACATGCCAAAGTGGCATGTAGTCATGAGACCTTCATGAAGCTCTTAGAATGGCCTGTTCTGAACCTCTTCACCATATTTCACATTCTTTATTACTTGTTATACTTTTGTTTCTTTCTGTCCTATTGATTGTATATCTTTCTAAAGCACCAGTTTGTCCCATCTGTTGACCATGTTATTTTGAAAGCTTTACTAGTTCTCCATTGCTTAAAGGATACATTTCTAGTGGTTAAACATGACTGTGGAACCAGATGAGTCTTCCCTTTAGCACTCTCCTGCCTACAACCTTCTTACTTTAAGCCCCAGTAAGCTATAGCTGCTTGTTTTGTGTCTGTCATTTCGTGTCCTTTTCTATCTCCTCCCTAACCTTATCTCTCTGGTAACTTCAAAAGCTGCTTCTTTCAGAAAACTCCCTCTTAACCTCTAGTAAATTTGCTTCCATTGTTGTACTATAATTTGTTATGCTTCTATATTTGTCTGAACTTCTTGAGATGACTTTCTTGTCCAGCTCTGCTTGTGTCTAGTGCATAGGTCTGCTTGTTAAATTCCAGGGTGTGTTATTGAATAGGTATTATTTGATTTGGAAGTTAAATTTTAGGAAAGGAATGCTTTAGAAATTATAGGATAATTCTTAGCTTTTAAAGCAAAATCCAAACAGCATTTTTTTCATTAGTAGAGGAGTTTTTTGTTTTGAGTATTCTAGGAAAATGTAAAAATAATTTTAATCCATAATTTATTTAATTAAAAAATTTGTTATCAGAACATTTCTGGAGCATAACTTTATTCCTATGATGATTTCATCCTTTCTTCTTGTTTGTAGCCAAATAAGGAGGAAAGAGAAGGGAAAGAAAGAAGGGAAGAAGAGGAAGGGTATGAGAAAGGGAGGTATGTGTGTGTGTGTGTGTGTGTGTGTGTGTGTGTGTGTGTGTGTGTGTGTGTAAGAACTGTGGGGGGAGGGAGAGGAGAGACAGACACAGACAGACAGGTTTATTTTACCATTTAGTGTGCAGCCTTATTCTCTCTGCCTTTTAGTAAGTTTGGTGACATCCTTCCGGAATTTCCAGTTCTTCTGGCAAATAAATTTATTTCCTTTTGCAAATAAATTATTCTGTAGATAAAGTAATTTACTTCTTTTTCCTTTCTTCCTTCCCTTCCTCCTCCTTAGACTTTGGTTTTAGATTTTCTCTGTTATGCTCATTCAACTATCATTTCTGTAACTTTAAAAATTTTCAACATTGTGGACATTTTTCACTAAAAATATGGTCTTGTGAATTGTTTGAATGCAAGGAGTAGAGATGAACTTAATGTTGTCTTTTGTTTTAATGCAAAAGTTAATAACTGTCAGCGTATTTTTTAATATAAAAGTTGTATAGATTGAGATATTGAATTCTTTTACATCAGGAAGCAACAGCATAATTAAAATGTAGAATTCCTGCATCTGCAAGGTGCTCAGACAATGGGTGTAGGGAAACAAAATTTGCCACCCTAAAATATGTATCTTGGCATGAGGATTATTTAAGGCTGATTATTTTTCAAGAAACAACAGGCCCAGGAAGCTTTTCTTTACCTCTCCCTAACAGAGGAAGAGAATTTACATAGAGGACCTGTAGCAGAGAGAGAGCTGTCACCATAGATGACTCCAGGTATAAGCTAGTTGTTACAGATGGGGAAGCTTTTACAAGGCTTGCATGTTCTTAGTCTTCTGTGGCACTCCATCTCTGTATGGTATGGTAAACATTTGCTTACCAAACATTTGCTCTTCTCATCTTTCTGTAAATTTCCTTCCCCCACTTTGAACTTCCATACTCCTACTTCTGCCTGGCTCAGGACTTCACATAAGCCTCAACTGCCTGACAGCCTAAGAACCTCATAGCTCTTAGCGGCCCCCATATGTATGTAATTAAAATTGATTATGCCCCTGTTTTTCTGTTCTTCATTAGAGGGATGTCTCAGCCAAGAACTTAGAAGGGTAGAGGGAAAATTATTTTTCCTCCCCTGTAGGGGAAAAATGACATCTACATTGTAAACTATATGAGAAAAGGAATTTTTATCTTTGTGTGTTTGTGTTTGCTTTCCATTGTTTACTCAGTGCCTAACATAGTGTAACATAGTGAGCGGTTAACCAACAGTTATTGGTTAACCAACAGTTATTGAAAAAATACTATGTAATTTTTATCATTTTATATAAAAGAGTGTCTAAGATATATGCAGTCTTTTTGTGTGACTTTAGTTTTTTGATTCTGATGTCCTGCTTGTTACCTTTGAAAGCCTGATAAGAAATTTACCAAAATAACCTCACCTTAGTTTTAAATTTGTTTTTAGTTTGTTTATATTACTTTCCGTAGTTTGTACTTATTTATTCAGCTCATAAATTCATGACCTATTTTTTGAAGACTGTCATATCACATCTCATCCTCTTCATTGGAGAGTATAGATGTATGATATCAAAAATATAAATTAGTTTTGTGTTAAAAATGGACACTTTTTAAGGAAAAACTACAAGGTTAGTTTCTGAATTTTCCTAATGGCATTGTCATTAATGGCTAACTGCTCAGTAATTTAAAAACAAAGCAGCCATGTTTCAATTTTCAAGTATACGTTTGCTTTCTAATCAATCTACTTTTCATTGTTAATTCATAGTACTTTATAATGAATCCTGTTGCACAGTTTTTTTCCAAGAAGTATTAAGAAGGTAAATGTAGAAAATTATTTAAAAGCTAAGGCAGTGCCCACCAGGTGGTGCTGTTTTGCCTGTGAAAATAAGGAGGATAAATGAATATAGAAATTTTTAAGTCTGGATGATCTTTTCTTGGGGGGAAATAGTATTTTGAGGATAGAGGAACTTAGTAGAAAGAAGTATTCAAATGTTATGAACTTGTTTTAATAATTACGTGAATTATTGTATGTTTGTCTTAGTAAAGGTAGAGACTATCACTAGTGTTAATATAAACATGTATTTTAATATAAATACCTTTTTACTTTTAATATAAAAATATATTGTAAATTTTTAAGGTTGATGTAGTGCAAATCCTATTAATGGTCATAACACCATATGTGTGAGAGTTGTAATTATTTATAAAAGATACATAATCAATGTTTGTGTTTCAGATTTTTGTATTTTCAAAGTAAATGATATTGTTATCTGACTGAATCACATAGTTATTCAAAAATTAAGGGAAGCGTTTTAGTTATCTTATGTATTCCTGAAAGTTTCAAAAAAAGGGAGAGGAAATTGGACTTGAATTCATTATTTCTACGAAGGAAATAGATGACTTTTAAAGTTAATTTGCAAATTAGGAAGAAAGCAACTCTGTAGTATGCTCTTCATTTGAATGCTGCTATTGAGTGCCTGACTATCCTTTATAGTTAGAATGATAACTATGAGTGGAATACAGACATATTTCATTGAAATATGAAAGATTCAGCCTGTGTTTCTAGAATTTTAATCGTACATTTTGTTACTGTAAGTATTTGTGTCTGGTCATGAGATTGAAGCATAAACATTGTGTACGTGCTGTTTTAAGTAATAGTTAGTAATGTTTATTATGCCAACAATGATTTTCTTGGCACATGTGAAAGTGGAGATTAAATGTAATTGAATATACTACTTTATCTTAAATTATTTCATAGCATTTGTCTTTTCTACCTTATGTTATAGTTTTATTGTCTCTGTCAGATCTCCCAAGATTATAAAGTTTTTCCTGTTTTCCTCATTTCTTCTTAGCACAGTGCATGGCATATAATAGGTATTTATATATTTACTGCATAAAATAATAATTTTTTTCATATCAAGTATTATTAGTAGTCTAATACAAAGGAAATTAGATAGATTTTCTTCTTTGTAAGAATTTCCACAGTGACAAAAAGTGTATTCTGTTGTTTTTAACCTTATAATTCTCTTCTGAGGTTATTTGTAGTTGGTTTAAAATGGACCAACTCCTTGAAATGTCTTAGAGAATTGTATTAGTGATCCATTCTGTCATGTAAGGATAAGAGCATTTTCAGTTTTTAAAAAATAAAAAAATCTCATCATTAAACCTGGTTTCATGTTGATCTTGAGAATTAGTAATGGTCTAATCTACCAATTCTCCAGTTGTGCTGCAGCACCTCTTTGAGGGGGTTCATAAGACCTTTTCAGGACGTGGTGAGAGCAGAGGCATTTAAATAAATGATACTAAGACATTGTTTTCCCTTTTCATTCTCATTCTCTCAGATATGTAGTTTTCCAGAGGCTACATGATACAAAATATTGATTGAATGCATAAGTACATGAGAATCTAGCTGTTTTCTATTAAGTCACACATTAAAAAGATTTGTAAAAATTAGAGAACAATGCCATTCTTCGCCCCAATTTTTTTTTTTTGTTTGGAAACAGTTATTTTAAATGTTACTTGTGTTGGCATTTAATGTGTCTATTGTTTAAAAGATAGATTTATGAACATTAGAAAATGTTTTCATTTCTAAGATGGTAACTAGGTATAGATTGAAAAGCTCTTTGAAGTTTTCAATAGCCTTTTAAAGTTTAAAGAGGGTCTGAGATCAAAGAATATGAGAACTTCTGATCCTAATTCTTTATCTTTATTTCACAGATGAGGGTACTGTGAGGCCCAGAGTGGTTAAGTGGTTTAATCAAGTACACTAAACCAGTTTTTGGCTTAGTTGCTACTTGAATCATTGATTTCTGTCTATTTTGATTGATTTTATTACCTGTTTTGCTTTTTTAGATATTTGCTAATGTAATACTAGAAGATTAAATTATTCTTTAAGCTGAGATTCTTAAAGTGTTTTTTAGTTTGACATTTTGACTAACTTTATTAAGTATATTATGAAATTGGGAATGATGAGTTGAGTTTTCAGCTGCAGGAAAAGTGCATTTTTGTGTTTTTTTTTTTTTTTAACTTGTAAAATATCTAGTGTAACCTTGCTATAAAGTATGAACTTTCTAGCAGGAAAAGGGAATTGACATGTGAAATAGTGTAGCCTTACTGTCAAAAATAAAAAGTTAAGGGCAAAGCAGTAGCTTCTTATATTTTAGAGACTCTTTTACTGTCTTCTTGTTTTTGTTCCCTTATCAACAATAAAATATTGGTTACAAGCTTCTTTGGACATTTATGGTGGTCCACTCAAAGAAGAATGAGGTATTCTTAGATTTCAGAAATTAAGAGAATAATAATTCCTTATTACTCTTTCAGTGGGTATGCATTATTTGTCATGTTATACTCATGTTTGACAAGGTGGAGTCTTCTCTTGTTTTAATATTGTTGAAGGAATTTAAAACCACATCATGAAACTAGATTGAAAAGGTGGATAATTTTAACTTGAAGAGAATCAGGATAGATTCAATAACCCTGTTCATTTAAATGGCTTCATTCATGTGGAAATGAGATTGGATTTGTTGGTTTATTTGTGAAATCTTTGGTTAAAACTACCAGTGGGTGGATGACATGAACAGAATCATTTTAACTCAATAAAGGAAAACTTTCTAATAGTAAAAAAAAAAAAATTTTTTTTTAAATATAGGTTCAGTTTCTTTTGGAGATGATGGGCTTCCTTTTTGGAATATTAAAGTGTTATAGACCAGGTTGTCTGGTATGAGCACTGGAAAATGAATCAAGAAGATATGTTAACTGGGATAGATAATCTTTAATATTAAAGATTTATTATGTGTTTGGGTAAGCTTGTTGAAAGGTACTTATTTTAATGATAAGGGTTTATTTTAAAAGTTAGCAGTTTAGTAGATATAATCCACTTTTATAACAACTAGTCAATAACTTGAAGACCATCAATCTGTGCTCTTGCTATGAGAATTGTAATTGGTTCTCCTAGAATTTTTTTTTTTTTGGTTCCTTGTATTGCAAGCCATTTGAAGAGATGATTGATTAGTAGCAGCAATTTGTAAGAGAAGGGGATGATGAGCATTAAAAAGGAAGATAAAAACAATTTTGAAAATGTATATTGAATTGATAGTTTGGCTTGTATTTTATTTTCTAATTTGCTTATGATCACTAATATTTTTCTTGTCGAAAAAATGACCTCTTCCATAACCAATATTTGTGTGAAATCCTCCTCAATTATTATTGTTTTATAAATAGTAGAGTTGTAATATTATGACTAAAATGATGACTATACTAAAGCATATTCTAAATTAACAGAGTGAGTGGGAAGAGGGAAGGATCTCGCATAATATATATTTTTTAAAAATTTATTTTTATTTATGCATACGAGAATGGGGGGTGTAGGCCTGAGGTGCAGGGGGTGAGAGGATTCACCAGAGACAGAGTGGGGAGCAGAACAGGAAGATATACTGAAATACATTGCTGAGGGGAGCATTCGCTGAGACAGGAGAGGGTCAGCTCCCTGGCTGGGGATCAAACTCAGGCTGCAGTGGCTGGCTATAGCCTAATAGTGCTGAGATGTTATTAACCCTTTGCACCACTAGGGAGACCCTCGCATAATATTTTTAAGGTTTTTTTTTTGGCATGTTAGAGGGAAATGCATGTTCTATTATTATAGAAATAAGTGGATTCTAATGAAATATTTGGCTTTATTTTCACTTACATGTTTTTTTTTTTTGTTTCTGTATCTTTCTCTATTTTCTTAAAACTTCCAAAGAGAATTTGAGATCATAACAGTATTCTTTATACACGTGCATGTGTGCATACACACATACACACCGTTTTATTTGTTCCTCAGACTTTTATTGATGACTTTGCTTAGTGGTTAAATTTCTACAGGTTTCAGGAAGGTAAAGAATGAGTAAAATGAGCCCAGTTGAATCACTAGATATTGGTCGATGGGGTATAGCCTCTCTTCAAAATAAGGTCCCTATCACTGTAGAATCTTGCCCTTTAATATAGTTTAAATCAGATTGCTTTATATAGTATTGAAATAGTTAAAAATTTGGGCCAAAACTTAATGAAGCGGCTTCCTGGTTAAGCCATTATCAGACAAATTAACTGGTCATCCTGTTCTTCAAGTATACTGGTTTTCTTTTATTTCGTTCATGTATTCATCTAACAAATTTATTAATCTTCTATGAATAAAGCCCTGCTTTAGACATTGAATACAGTGTCACAATTTTCCTTCCCTCATAGAGTTTACAGTCTAATGAAGAAAGCAATTTAGAGCATTACGTTTCTTATTCAATACATATTTCAAGTAAGATATTAAGTAATGAAACTTAGAACTTGGAGTCTAGTGACTAGAGTTCCTTCTCTGCCTCTATCTACTTATTCATTTATTTAACATTTATTGCTAAATGTTTATTATATGTACCTGAAATACAGAGATGAGTAAGTTATAAACCTGTCCTGAAAAAAAATAAGTCTCTCCAGGATAGTAGGCAATAGCTTTATGCAGTGTGATGACTGCCTTGATAGACTTAAGTATAAAATTCTACAAGAGCAGTAAATTCCTTTTGCTGTGGAGTATGCAAGAAGGCATCTCAAAGAGCTGATATTTGAGTTGGTTCTTGAAGTATGAGTTGAATCAGCATGAGCAAAGGAGGAGTTACCCTCTTACCGTAAATATAGGGACCTACATGGACATACAGAAGCATGAATGGGCAAGTTGTGTTTGGATAATGAAGCGATACAGTTGGATAAAACACTAGCTAGACCATGGAAGGAGAGGGGAGCGAAGTGACACATGCTGGTTGGGGCCAAATAGTGAAAATTCTTATATACTAAGCTAAAGTTGTTGGTTTTTCTATATGAGAGCTAGTTGGATTCTGTGAAAGATTTTCAAATTGGCAAAAACATGGTTACAAAGACTTAATAGAATATAGTTGAAGTGGAAAGAAATTGAAATTAGAAGCAGGTATACTAGTTTGAAATTCTTCACAATAGCTATGAGATAATGAGGATCTCTTAGGGTATTGGTGTCTTTAAAACAAGATGATTTGTGATTTAGAAATTGAATTGATAGGATTTAGTGACTGATGGATTAGAAGAGAGCATTCAGGAAGATTTTGAGATTTCTGACTTTGACATTTCTATAGGTAAGTGGCAGTTCTTTTAACTTTGAAAGGAAAATCGTATCGTTTGGGGAAAGTAATGAATTTGGTTTTATAATATTGAGTTTGGAGGAGTATACCGAAAGGAATGTTGGATCATGTAAGTTGTAAGTGGAAGAGAATTGGAAGGGAGATAGGGAGGAGAGAGAGTGTGCTAATGCAAGTGCAAGCTAGCACATGGAGAGCACACTTAGGTATCTCCTCTAAATTCGCAGTTTGTTATTTATAAAACATGGGAATGGAATCAGTAATTTTTCTGGTTTGGAAATAAGCAAAGTTCTAGTTATCACAAGTTCTAAAGTAGTGGTGCAAAAGTTCGGATAATTATAGCTTATTTATGTATGTTATAAATTAATATTGGGTGAGTTAAAATTTATTAAGTGCTTCCTATGAAACGTTAGCTAAGGGTTTTGCATTAATTACCCTATTTAATTCTTATAGCATCTTGAAGTTAAATATTACTGCTATCTGGATTTTCAGAAAATAAGGTATCTTGATCAAGATTTTACAGCAGTATGGGTATTCAAGCTCAGGTCATTCTGACTTAAAACCCAGGCTTTTAACCACTATGCTATTTGCCTGTCTTCTAGAACATGAGAGCTGTAATGGATCTAAAGACATCATGTAGCCCTGCCCTATAATCAAATATATGTCATAGCCAAAATCTGTAATTAATGTCAAGATTAGCTATCCACTTTACTTAATAAAAAGCTTACCCAGTAACCATTCATTACTGCTGTTGTCCTTGTGGCAGATTCTTCTCTTGCTCTCTCCCGCTTTTTCTCTGTGTGTGTACACATGCACACACATGCTGTTTTCCCTCTACCATGTGATGAGTAAATCTGACCAATCAAGGGTGATCATGGTTGTTTTAATTTCTGTGCTAGTAGTTAAGACATGTGCATATGACTTATATCTGGCCAATGAGGAGAGGTTTGATGAGTGGCTTCTGCAATGTGTAGATGTTTATCTAGCTGGGCATTTGGAATTGTGAGAGCTATTTTGTAACCATATGAGAGCTAGTTGAGAGTAAAATCAAAACTATATATGGCAGGGTAAAAAGATGGAGAGAACTTGGATCCTTAATTATCTTGTTGAGTTGCTAAACTATCCAATCCCAAAACTACCCTACCTCAGGACTAAGTTTTTTGTGTAATTACAGGAAGTTTCTTAGACTGTGTGAAATAAATTAGAAAGTTTATCAGGCCATTTTAAATTGGATTTCTTTTTTTTTTTTATATTTACCATCTGACGAAACCTAACTGGGGTCTAAAGTGTTTACTGAAGCTCAAAAGTATGATAAAAAGCCATTGTATGGCTTTTTCATTACCATTAAGGTACAATTAAAATAGGGATAGTAGACAGTTTTAGTGTCAATGTGCCTAATTTTATTGAGGTAGAAGATAGAGATAATCATGTTCTAGAAAATAGATGCTATATAAAAAAGTAGCAAAGTGTCATTGAGGATATTGTGATTATTTGGAAGGAATAGAAAATAGGTCTTCAAATTAGGATAAGTAGGAGAAATGGATTTACTTTGTAGTCAGTTAACTTAAATTTCTGGATCTTTCACTTCTAGGCCCTTTCTAGGCCATGGGAGGATGCTGAGAAATATGTTTAAATAGTTAGAATTTGGGTAAAATTTGCAAAAGTTATTTTAGCTTGTTAAAATTTGTCCCTTTTCACTAGTTATATACTCTATATCACACCCTCAGGTTTGGTGGCGTTAGACTGACCAGAGGAATTTTGGAGATCTGGTTAAGGAGATGTATTTTAGCAAGGGATATGTTTAGATGGAATATATGATTTGCAATTGTTTCTGTGTATAGTTATTAGTAGCCATTCTGACATAGGTATGACTTCTAGGAATATTCTTATTGTCCACTGCCCCAGCTGCTCTGTGATTTATAGATACAGGCCTGGAATTTTTACGAGCAAAGAATATGAATATGTTCTGTGTGATACCAGAAGTATCTAGACAGAGGACGAGTAACATGATTTAGGTATAGGGAGTCAGAAAATAAATCTGGAACTTTTTTCTAAATCTTAAGAGTTCATGTATGGAAGAAACTTGATAGAGATCTTTTCCGAAACTTTACAGCATTCCTAGGAATGTGCATAACCTTATCAGTAATAAGTTATAAAGTTGATACAAGCTTTTAAAGATTACTAATAAAAGTTGATCAAACATGTTAACAGAAAGAAGCACTTATCTTTCTAGTCTCTTAATATTAGGACATTATTATATAAAGAAGCAATAAAAAGTATGCAACCAGACATGTAGGAAAATAAGAACATTATAGAAGTTGGTTAAGCCATTAATAAAAATATGCTATTTTTCCTGGAATTTATGATGTATATGCCATTTGTCAGTTTTTTAAAGTTTGTAATTTGCTGTAGTTCATTTTCACATACTAAATAAATTCCTCACTCCTGATTTTGTGCTTTTTCGTTAAAGACAGTTCCCCAAGTTGCAAAAGATTCTGTCTCCATGAAGGGTAAATGAAAGAGTCACCAGGTTTTTCCACCCTCCAATTAATAATAGACCCCTGCGGCCCCACACACATTCCTAATGGTGGGCACCTCAGGTGGGGTGTGGGTCTGCGTGAGTGGGCACACCTGGACCTGGAGAGACTGAGCATAAAAGGACAGCATCACAGAAGATGCAGAAGAAGTGGCAGTGGTAAAGAAGGGAGCATGAGGGTAGAAGACCGCTTGGGTTGCAGCAGAGACCACGAGAGAATGCCAGAGAGCCCAGACAGAGTGAATATTTGCCTGGGGCCAAGAGGCCTGCCAGCCTCCTGGTCCCCCACCGCCTCTCTACAAAAGATCATTAAAAGCCTTAAAAAGGGCTCCAGGACTCCTCCATTACCTGGTCTGCTCAGCTCCATAGAAAACCGGCTCTGGTGCCTTCCTGCCACTACACCCCAAAATCTGATCTGCTCCTCATAGGAAACAAAAACTAAGATTTGTTTAGCGTTGGAAGCGGTCAGGTGACAGTTATGTGAGTACCGTGTTCAATATAATGGTAGAATAAGACAGGCAAAAAGTTTAAAATGAAAAAAGAGATTTGGGCGGTTTTAATAGTTAAAGTAGATTTGAAGAGTAATATCTTTTCTTAACAAGTTATCGGAGTATTTCTGATAACATGGCTGTGGCAAGCTTGGTGATATTTCCTTCATTAATGTTCTTGAGGAATTGGGATGGGAAAGATTTAGTGAGAATATATGCCAGCTAATGAAGAACAGATAGAATCACCCCCTATTGTATAATAAAGAATTTGTCTGATTTTTATCCTGGGTTCCTGATACAGAACAACTAAAACCCTTGGAATTTCCCAAGTGACAGAATGTCTTTGTTATTCATGAACTGCTTGGATCATTGTGCAATCACTATCATTATGCTAATGAAGTGACTCATGATGGGCCCCTGGATAGCTTCAGGAGGGGGTTGGTTACCCAGGAAGACCAAACCCTATAATTAGATGGTTGAAACTTTGAACCAGCCTGACTTCTAGGAAGGAGGCTTGAAGCTTGAGTTCAGTGGCCAGTGATTGAATCAATTGTGCAGACATGATGGAATCCTAATAAATATTCTGAATGCTGAAACTCAGTGGATCTTCATAGACAGTGAACAAAACATATGCCAAGAGTGTGTCTAGCCTGATTACACTGTATAGAGGGCATGGAAGCTCTGTGTTTGAGAACTTTCCAGGCTTTGCATTTGTTTCTCTCTTAATTTTGAGGTTCCTGAGTTGTATCTTTTATAAGTCTGTAATTGTAAGTGTAGTGCTTTCCTGATTATGTGACTTATTCTACTGAATTATTGAACCTGAGGGGGTAATGGAAATCCACAAATTTGTAGACAGTCAAAAGTGTGGTTAACGTCTGAACACAATTTAGGACTTGGTAGTTTGCAGCACCAAAACAGAAAACATGGACAACTCACATATTGAGAAGATGTTCAGCTTCATCCCTAAGAAATGAAACTTTTTCTTTGTCTATTATGTGTTTCAGTGTTTCCTTGTCAGCATATGTTAACCACCAAGTCACATTTTGGATCAATTAAGATTGAGTTTGTGCAAGCTTAAAAAGTCCTAACTCAGAGTGACACAAACAAGATAGAACTTTATCTTTCTTTTGCATAAAAGAAGTCTGGAGGTAGATCGTCAGGGTTAGTTTAACAGATTTACAATCACCAGGAAAACCAAGCCCTATTTTCTCTGTATAGCTTCTATTTTCAGGGTCACTCTATGGCCCTGTAATTGTAACATATACTGTTACTTCAATGTAAGTTAAGTCGTATACTAAGTCCTGTCTTTAGCATAGTTTTTAAAATGGACCCAGTCCCAGATTTCATGGAGTTCATATTAAGAGAAGAAGCAGCTTGTAAAATTGAAGGTATGGTAGGCATCAAATGGTAGTTTCTCTTGGGAAAGAGGAAACAGCTGAGGAAAAGGTGATTTCGGAGCAGGTTTGATTAGGAAAAGTAATGACATTTATGGCAATATAACCAGAGAACTATGTGATAGAATCAGAGAACTGTGACATTTATTGTGGTATAATCAGAAAACTCTGAGTGTGTCAAACAATAGCAAGATAACCATATACTGAGGGGAATAAGGAATCGTATGAGATACTGAGGTAGATTAGAGGAGGGAATGATTAACTTTGAGTAAGATCAGTGATTCAATGTCAACAGTCTTTCAAACCTTACCAGTTTCCCCCACTATCCAAAAGTAGAGTGTTTCTTTTGATATTTTCTGGCAGATTGTTTTTGGGATCAGGAATGCTGTTACTGTTAATTCATATGGGAGTAGTTTTGAGCATTTCCAGACCAAAAAACTGCCAAACAATACCAAATAGGAATACTCTTGGATGACCGGGGACACCTGTACCAAGTTTTCCCTTAAGTCTCTTTTTAATCCAGGTCTTCATTTTCTGCTTAGTTATAGGTGCTCTATATGCAGTTTGTAGATTGTACCCTGATCTTTGTGCTCATATATAGTCCTCTGCCTGGAAGTCCTTGTTATCTCTTGATTCTAATTTCTGCTTGTCTTTGAAAATTCAGGGTTCCTTAAAAGGTTGCTGAGAACATTCCCTTTACCCCATACCATCCAGCTTATTAATCTCTTCTGCACTTGCATAATATGTTAGTACTTGGGTGCATTGTATTGATGTTATTATCAGTTAGCTGCTTCCCATAGATGATATATTATTTGAAGTTAGAAACTGTGGATTAATTCTTTCATCTCAATTGACAATAGTAAAACATCTTACAGGCAAAAAATTTTTATGTGTAGCGTGGTCACCTGCGTGTGTTCTTGATATCTCTGTGTACCTAGCTACATAAAGAACTACTTTCAATCTTCAGTTCTTCAAATCTTGAAATTTTTTAATATTTAAGAGTATAATTTTCCTTAAAAATGTGAACTTTTGAGTCACATTTTCCATATAGCTAAATTTATATAATTTTATAAAAATCTATTTTAAATGTATCTATATTGAACATGTACATGAAGGTTTTGTACATTGAAAGAATGTTAATATAACCAAATTATTCAGTTTTCTCTCTGGAGAGAATAGCTGAAGTAAACTCTTATTTTTTAATTATTATCAATTATAATTACAAAGTTATAAAATTTCATCTTTGGAGGGTTTCAAATATAACCATATTGTATATTTATTGAGAAAGAAAAGAATGTTTTGTAACTAAATAGAAAGCAAAAGTTCCCTATAGTTCCTTAGCCATGAGATAACCAATGTCAATAAATTTGGTATATATTTTTCCAATATCTTTCTTTTAAAGTATTTGATTAAAGATATGTAATATTGTGAAGGAAACTAAAGAACTAACCCTCATGAACTAATCACCCAATTTAAGAAACATAATGTTATCAATAGTTTTGAGATTTCCTATTTGAGCTAATTCTTCCAGATCTCCCACAGAGGTAGCCATTCTTCTGAATATAGTTTGCTTGTTTCAATAATTCACTTAATAGTTTTATCATAAGTGTGTGTTCTTAGACAATGTGTTCTTTAGTCTTGCCTGTTTTTAAACTATACGCTTCTGTGATTTATCTTCATTGATACATGTAGCTGTGGTTCATTAATTTTGATTGTTCATTTATGTTCAATTGAATGTTCATAAAATGAACACATAGTATTTTTCTATTTACATTTTACTATTCTGTTGTGTCATTTCTATTGTTTTGAGATTATGAGCAATACTGCCATGAGCAATCTTATGTTTGTCTTGTGTATGTGTAAGTTTATTTTGAGTAGTACTTAACAGTGTACTGTCAACTGCACATTATAACAATTTCTTACATTTCTTTAATTGTAAAATTTCTTGCAACTTATAAGAAATAACTTTAACGTGTCAGTGCGCACACACACACACACACACATCCCTATGACTAAAACTCACATTCCATGGAATAGTACTGTCGCAATACATATAATAAAATAAAAATATAATAAACTTAATGGAAAATATGATTAAAAAATTTCTGAAATGAGCAATACAAAAGTTAATATTTGGAAATGTTTTGTTTGACACAATTTATATTTATGCAACTTTGGAAAATTTTAAGGTGGATTTTCTTGGCTGTTTACAAATTCAATTCACTGTACAGAGGAATGCAAAAAGTTTATTTGGTATACTGTTGAACCTATTGCTTTCCTATGTTTTTAATTAAGTCAAATTTGAAATCCTTGTAGCTTGGTTGTCAGTGATAATATGCTTGTTTTATTTAACAATAGGAATTTCTTTTTATTCATAATGTAAAATAAAGCACTCTGGGTATCAAATTTAATGTAATTAGTGATTAAAGGTTTAAAAAACAGATCTTTTATCCAAATATTTTTAATGTTTCAAATTTGTCTTTCATAAATTAATCAAGAGGTATTTTAAGCACTGAAGTAAGTTTCAATATATCTAAGTTAGTTCAAAACCATCTTCAGTGATAATGTTCTTTCTCTTCAGTAAAGCTTGGGGACATAGAGTAACTAGGGTATCAAGGTTTTATTTACTACAGCATGTCATTTGATATCCTTGGGTATGTCTAATGTATTAAAATATATAATTATTTGTTCCTTCTGGTTGCACATTTACTTCCTAAGTATTAAAGACAATCAATTAAGTGTGCCTCTTTTCTTCCTAGTTTGTTAACAGTATTTGCCAAATGAGATTTTTAGTCACTGGAATAAAAAAGTGTTTTGTCCTTGCATTTTTTACCATTCCCAATGCTTGTGTTTTCCTTAGGACAACCAATAAATGCAGTTTAGTATTATGTTCTAAGTAGGTCTGGTTAGTTCCAATCTTTAAGCAAAATACTGTTTTAGAAAGCCAGCTATTTGGGGAGCTTCCTTTCATTACATTAACAACTTTTATTAAATTTTACCCATGAGATTTTCTGTGCTAAAGCTTTATTATCTAAAACAGTGTTTCTAATCAACACTTTGTTTAGTAGCCTAATTTTAAAGAACAATTCTCTTTTCCAGTTATATTTGTTGTTTCATCAGTTATAATTCTTAATTTTAAATTTATATTGATCAACATTGTACTTGATAATTCTATAAATGTATTTAAACCTGTTATATGAGAGGTTAAAATACCTGCAATACAAAAATCTTACATTAAATGGTCTTTCCATATGTGTTCTGACATAAATTGAAAGAATTCCTATCAACTTGGTCCATAAATTTTATGCCAGACTAAAACTGAGAAATAAACACTATTTCTTGATATTCTGCAGTGGTAGAGATTTTATGTAATAGTATGTCATCACCGAATATATAACTTCTTAATTTATCGGCTTTTATTATTAAAGCAGATATACTCTCCAAAAATGTTTTCTGTCTGCACAATGCTGAAAGTTAGAAAAAAGTTCAGTGGCTATGTGAGTCATTTTCTTTTGTTATGAATTAGACAGCTAAGTGATGATAGCAAGAATGACACTAAGAATTCACCTGACAACTTTTTTTTTTCTCTGAAAATATTTCAGGAATGTAGGGCATGCTGTTTCTCTAAGTGTCTTTTCACGGTTTCATTTACAAAATATCATTACAAACAATACTTGGGGCTTATTTTTTTAAACAGTATTTTTATTTACCCTACCATACTAACAACAGAATTTGAATATGGATCTTTATTTTCTACTTTGTTTTTTCTCTCAAAATGAAGTCATATGTATTTAGTGTCAGTTTGCTTTTGTTGAACTGAAATGTTTAATGTTAAAATTATTATGAACTAGAAGAATATTATTTTATAGTTCAAAAAATATAAGCAAAATAGTTGACACATTATGGCCAATGAATAATTGCTGCAAACTTATAAATACGGTGGATTATGTTAATATAAAGTTATACTGTAGAGTATTAACCTTCCTATTACTGTGGTCATAAAGGTGAACTATCAAAAAAATTAGATGCAATATCAGCAAAATATTTGACAGACTCTGATAGACATGAATAACACTGTCTCTACTACCATATACTTGAGCCATTCCTAGAATCTCTATGGCTCCTGGCATTCAATAAATCTTAGTTGAATAAATAATCATTTGGGGAAATGAAGGAAGGAAAAATGCCATTTAACTTTAAGTTAATGATCAGAATTGCCACCAATAAACTCATTAAAAGGAACTCATTTCAGCAAAAAAAATTCAGCAAATTTTTTTTTTCGGTTATAGCTCCATGAATTGAAAGGACAGTTTTTCCTAATTTATCAAAACCAGTTTTCCTTTCAGAAAATTCACTTGGTACTGTGAATTATTATTTTTCTAGACATTTATTTATTGGCCACTGAATGTCTGTTACTTGGGATTCAGTGGTAAGTAAGACCCTGTCTGATTTTGAGAAGCTCCTAACTAGTGGATAATCAATGAAGACTCACAGTGTAGATGTGGAATTAGTTTTGAGGGGTATACAATATTCTTGGGGTATTGTAGTGATTATAATCAGGAAGAGCGTCACTATGCAGATAGGCTTGTATTTACCTGAAGAAAGAGTACGATTTCATCAGGTGTGTGAAAATGCAGAGAAGCCTGAGTATGGCGTATCGATTAGTTTTGTCTCTCTGAAGCATTTTGTAAGTTGTATTGAATATTGTAGGTGATACTAAGAAGATTACAGGATTTAAAGCAGGTGATGTGTTCAAATTTGCAGATTTGAAAAGGTGCTTTATGTTATCTTTGTTATACTTTTGGTAGATTTAGGAAGAATTTATTATTATCTGATTTTCAAAGACCTTCACAAACATTACCTAACATATTTTCATGTCCTCTGTCTTTGAGAAAAAACTTTTTTCATGATTTAACTTTCTCAGATAATTGGGCTAATGGGTTAGAAGTAGAATGTGTTTTTTTCTGGAATAGAGCATTTAATTACCAGTGCAAGCTCTTTCCATAGCTCCCCTTCCGTCTGCCATGATGATGATGGCATGATTTGAGGTAGTGATTGCTCTATCATCTTTGGTACTGAAATGAAAAGACATGGAGTAGAACCTTTAGCTCCATCAGCATCTAATTTAAGGAAGAAAAAAACCCTTATGTCTTAAGTCATTGAGATTTTGCAGTTGTTACCGGGTAAACGTTACCTGACCCTTACCTGACTTGTCATCATTGAGGCAAGCTGCATATGAAAAAGTCTTAGCTTAAAAATACATTATTTTAGAGGAAATCATTGTAGAAGTATAAATATTTATAGACAGAAATTTACCTTTCTGATTTAGCGATACCGAAGTCACAATAATTCATGTATAAATTAACATGAAAGTAACATGGAGACTAGGAAGTAAATTATTGAATTCTCTAGAAGAAAGTCATTTTGAAAGAGATTTAATTAAAAATTAAATTATCTTTAATTTGTTAAACACAGCAAGTGTGATATAACTCCATTACAAAACTGGATAAAAATTAATGACAACTACAGTTTTGTAGGTCATTGAATTTACTCTTATGCTCAATATTATTTTATAGTAAATATTTATAAAATAAGAAACCTAAGTGCTTCATTTTACTTTGATATTTAAAGTTCCAAAATAATCTGTATGTGCATTTTTAATAAGGAAAATGGTAATATTAATACTTACATGAAAATATAACCATTAATAAAACAATGCATTATTTTTTGACAGCAAATCATCATTTTGGGGGATCATTATTATCCAGTATCATTCGAATAATCATCTATATGGATATAAGTATGATAATCTTTCTATAAGACATTTTTGTGTCTTGAATGCATCATCTCTAAGTATGAATAATGAGTAAAAAATATGCTACATATATTCAAACCAATATATGCTTATGATAGTTATCACTTACTAATGGTTAGTTTGATTTCCACACTAAATGAGTCCTGTTTATCTAGGCAATAAACTTAAACTATAGAAAAAATGCAGTGTAACTTGTACTGTAAATAAACTATTAGCAATGAGCATCACAGTGAGAACTGGTAGTATATGAATTATTCACTGCAAGCTTATTATCTCTGTGTCATTAGCATGTAAGATAATGAACCTAATTACCATGGCTTTAAACTCGGGGGAGTTAGCAATTTATGTGTGGAACTTTCTGGGATGTAGTTACCACCCACAAGGGTATTGAGAGAACTGCAAGCATTACTTCTGTGTTTTGTTGCTTAGATGCTCTTCCTCCTTACTGGCTTCTTTGTTGGTAAATTAGTTTTTGTTTATATTTAGGATAAGACTTAGGGGATTTTCTCTCTCTTTTAAAGGTGTTATGAGAAATATTTTAAGTATTTTAGTGTATTTATTTTGGTATCATTTAACATTGTAGGTAAAGTTATGTATTCTTTCATTCACTTACCTAAGTTAGCATCATTAATTATAGTAGATTACCATAAATAGTGTAATTACTTTAAAGATATAGGTTAAAAGGTTAATAATCAGTTTTCTCCTCTTAAAGAACTTGGACTAAAATGATTTACGTTCCGAGTACTTCCTATTAGCATATAGCCCTTTTTAATCTATAATATTGTTATTTCTGATCCTAATTTAAGGTTTTGATGAACTTCTTGGTTTTATTTTCTCTCTTACATTATAGTGTAAATTATGTGTAATAAGTCATCCTAATTAAAGTTGGTAAACCTACAACTGCTTCAGTTATATACTAATCAATTATACACTAATTTAATTCTACTTAGAAGGGCAGAGTACATTATTAATCGGTTTCAGACTTAATGTAACAGATTTAGAAGTAATCACAATTTGAGACATTTTATTTAGCTAGGAAAAAGTAAGGAATTATGTCAAATTACTCACACATCAACTCTGATAAACAAAGAGGTTAATCTGAAATGAAGGTGGTGCAGCTACCATTTACGTTCATTTTTGGGTGTAGTGGGCTGAGGTGATTATATAATATCATTGGGTATTAATGTAATCCAGTCTTAAGGTGTACTTTTTCATGAATTTATTATTTTTTAAAATGTGATAATTTCTGTAGCATGTTATGTGTATTGTGTATGCATACATATGTAAATATATATATCCCATATATCATATGGATATATCTTGATTCATTGCTTTTCAACCTTTAAGTCATGACTCACACAGACTATTATTAGTTTGTTTTGAACTTGTAAGCTTGTCCTCAAGTGAATTTTTTCAGAATTATCTTAAAAGAATAAGATGATTATATAAAACTAGCATGAAAGTCTTTAGCAAAGTCATCTTTTGTTATGATTTTATTCTTAAAGAGGTGATGACTTTACTGTGCTTTAGAATTCTTAGTGTAACAGTTTTCCTCAATTACACATTGAATTAAATAATTCAGATTAAATTTCATTGCTCATTTTTCCTTGTATTTGTCATACTCATTGCGAATATTTTATGCCCTGTCCAGCTTTCTTCCCAATAAAATAGTATTTCTTTGTTCACCTTTTGCTTCCTTTTACAAATGTTGTAGATGGAGGGTTTTCTAGGTTGTAAAGACTGTGTTAAATGCATTTCACCCTTTTGGGAAAGTTATTTTTGGTAATAGGTTTCAGGGAACCTGTGGGTCTTTGATCCATTGTATCTCAGGGCCTCTTTTTAAAAACGCAAAGGTAATGTATGCACATGATTAGAAATCCAATAGAACAGCTGGTTTTATAATGAAAAACAAGGAAAATTCTGCCTTACATTTCCCTTACCATCTTGCCAAAGGCAGCTACTTTTAAATCTGTTTTGAGTGTAACTGAGGTTATCTTTACCTATAGAAGGATTATACATCATTTTTGATATTTCTGCTCATCAGTGTTCTTCTATGATTACATGAATTTTTTTATTTCATGCCTCCTCTAGCTTTACCTTTCCTAGTTTCAATCAATTTCAGTTCCCAAACTGATTACTTTGCAAATTCAAATAATAAAGGGAAACATGTTTTATATTTTACTAGCTGTGTTCCCTGCTTTTTGTCCAGCGTCTCTTAATTTTAATAATATCAAAGTTGATAATAATAAGCACTTTTTTGTATTAATTTTTCCATATATGTAAAGAACTAATTAGTGGTAAAAGGTATACCATAAAAAATAACATTCTTCTACTTTCCCCTCAGTTCTCTAGTTGCAGCCACTGTCAATACAACTCACTTCCTCCTTCTGATAAGATGTTATTTCTTAATAATGTGCTATTCAGCTTTTCTTGATTAGTCAATTTTACATGTTATTTATTGACCTATTTGTGGTTATGTTATTACATATCTCCTTCAATTTTGAAATGTTATATAATGATTTTTGTAAATATATACAGTCTATACTCAATATTATAATTATAATGACCATATATATGTATTGAATAACATAATGTACTATATAACATTTATATGCTTATATATTTGTATCCTTTACCCCTCCCATATTACTTACTGCCTTGTATAGTCATTTGCTTAACTTTCTGTGGGCTAATTTGCTAATATTTCTCCCTCTGTTTCAACAGATCTCTCAGGTACCACTCATTAATTTCTCTTCAGTTATTTAAATATCAGTCCAAAGCTCAGTTAATTCCTGCTCTCCCCCTCACTCCCAACCCAGAAACTTTTCTCCCTTAACCCTCTATTGTACTTCATCCAGGTTGTTTATTCTTTTTTTCCAGGGCTCTGATCCTGTGACTTTTGATCCCTTTTTGCTCTTTTGTTGGATAAATTGCTTTTTGGTTCTTTTTTATTAGTTTATTCCCTTGTTTTACTGAAATACATCCTCCAGAGAGTTCATTAAAGAAATGTATGAAAGATAAAATTTTTGAGTGCTTACAAGTTGATAACAGGTCTGTATTCTCCCTTAAATTAAGTTGGTATTTTAACTAGGTATAGAGTTATAGGTTGAAATTTTTTTCCATGAAATTTTGAAGACTTCGCTCCACTGGTAGCCAATGTTGTACATGAAAAGTCTGATGTTGTACTGATTTCTGAGTTTTATATGTGACCTCTTTTTTTTTTTTTTTTTGGCCTTTGGAAACTCTCTTAGAAAATATATTTTCCTCTCCTCCCCTCAACATTCTAAAATATCTTTATGTGGTATTTCTTAGTATCGCTCTTCTTTTTTTTCTTTATGCTGAAAATGTGATATACAATCCCCAGATTTTAATGGTCTTCCTGCCATTTTTGTCAAATGTATTTTTGGTAACTTTCTTTCTTTCTAGAACTGATAATTTCCAGTGATCAAACTTCTGGATTTTTCTAGTTTTTTACTATCAAAAACATTCAGTTTATCATCTTACTGTTTGTACTTTCATAAAATAAGAAATAAGATGTAACTAAAAGGGATATATATTTTAATTTTGGATAGATGCCCAATTGTCTTTCATATAAATTGTATCAGTTACTTATGAGAAAGTATAGCTCTTTATTCATATTACCAATGTGATAGATGAAAATGTGACATTTAACGGTTCTAATAAGCTTCTCCAGTTGTTGAGTGTGAGAGAGTAGTTTTTTTGTCATCTGCGTGTTTTTCAAAGATTCCTTTCATACTCATTCTGTAAGCACACCTTTTTGTCAGTTTTTCCTGAATTCATACCCTAATGTTGATCTTTACAGTCTTAGCTTTCTAATGGGGAATATCCACATGAAATAATCAATTCAAAGGTTGATAGATCAAGGAAAAGATCTTTTTTTCCTTTAGATTGATAATGGCGGGACTAAACCATCTATTGTAAGCCTTTCTCTTGGCTTTGTTTTTTTTTTTCAGACAGGAGGATTGTTTCCTAGTTGTAAGTGCACCAACCAAGTGGAGCACTGAAAAGACACCTTGCCATAGATATGAGGTTTAACCTTAAAATTTTCATTTTGCCTTCTCCGTCTTCAGCCGTTCTTCCTCTGAGAAAATTAGAGTGCAGTGTAAAAGGCAGGGACAGAGAGAGACTTTGAGATTCTCCTACTTGAACTTCAAATTGTGTGTGAAACTATAGCATACAGTTAGAATTGCTTTTTCAGCACACCTATTTCCAGTTTTTCATAGTATTTTGTCTTACCAGGTCATGAAGCATAATAAACCATCATTGACTTATTTGATACAGTGATAAAAGTGTCTTAAAAATTCAACTGAGTAAATTTTAAAGATTTTAGTGGTTTTATTCAACTAGTTATAAATTGGGCAACATCCAATCAAGCAAATAGAAAGGAGCTGAGAAGCTATACAAAGTGCAAAGTGAAAGATATTTAAACGTAGAAGGGGACAGAAAGAATGAAGTTGTGCTAGGCAAAAAAATAAATAGGTTGATTTTTACAAGGTTCATTTCCTGCAGAAGATGGCACTGGTCTGTCATATTAACTAGTTAGTGCTGTTCAGGCAATTCCTGATGGACTGGTTTAAGATTATATTTTTGGGAGAATGAAACTAAGTTACTTGTCATTTTGTGACATGGCATCTAGCTTAAGAGACTCCACTTTGGATCTGTTGTCTTATTTCAACAGTGGGTAGTTTCAGTCATTGATTATTCATTTATTCAGTCATATTGTCTTAGTTTTGAGTGATACAGTAGTGACACTAGCTTTCAAGAATTTGCAGTCTTAAGGATTGATAAAACAAGTATTTTGTGCTTTTCAACAATGAATACATTGACTAGTCCAGGAATGTTTTTGAATTCAGTGATAGAAAGATACACATGCTATTTAAAGAAAGTCTATTTTCATGAATACATTTATTAGCTTTTGATTTTTTTTAACTAGGAAAGAGCAGAATGTCTTGGCAGAAAGACTTAACATGCGATCCTTATGAGTTCCTCAATTGTTGCAAAACACAAACATTTAATAGGGGGTTCAGCAAAATAGATTAAGTGTTATTTAAAACATATGTTATTTTTGACCTCATTGCTAAATGGCCTGGTTCAGGAATTCATGAATTATCCCAAGGGTAATTCTTACATAGCAACGATTTTTGTTTTAGCTTTTTTTCATGCTGAAATACTTCATTTCCACAAATACTACACAGGGGAATTGAATAAAAGTTGAAAAGCTGTAAAAAATGAGGAACCTTGTCTTTTTACTGCTTTTGCTAGGAAGTAGAAAACATTTTTACTGACAGGCTATACTTCATCATGAAGATACAATTGGATATTTTAGGCCTATTCAAATATTATTCATTGTGTTTAGTGATAAATGTTAGTAAACTTGAATGAGAAGGGAAGAAATAAAGAATAAACAGGAACTCTCAAACTTTCAAGTGGCAGCATTCTACAGTTTGTAGTATGGTTTTTCTTGTTTCAGGGTTTCCCTATGAAAGAGTTTATGTACATTGATAAATTTAACAGAACTAAAAATATCCATGTACTCAAAGTCTTAACTCTGTGCTATATTTGTTAAGATTTGAGTGTGGCTAAGGAAGGGTATAAAACATTACAGATACATGTGGGGCCCTCTGTATATCTCCTGTAATCCCATTCTCTCTCTACTCAAAGTCACAGGTAATTTAACTGTATAAATACTATTTTACTCTGTCCTTCACATTGTTTTGTTTAGAACTATTATAAGATTTTTATTTTTATTTATGTATACAATACTGGGGTATAGGCCAGTGGAGAGGAGGTGAGAGGATTCACCAGAGACAGAGTGGGGAGCAGAAAAGGTGGATCTACCAAAATATAGTGCTGAGGGGAGCAGAGGGCTAGACAGGAAAGGTTTGCTGTGCCATGTGGGTCAGCTCCCTGGCTGAGGATTGAACTTATGCAGCAGCGAGCAGTGGCTGACAGTAGCTTGATTGTACTGAGACTTTAACCCCTGCGCCAGCAGGGGGGCCCACAATATTATATTTTAAAGCAAAATACAATATTTATATTATAATTATTTGTATTTGATGTAGAGTAGAATTTGAGACTGAATTGCTTTGCATATGGATAACCAATTATCCTAGCATAATTTTTTAAACAGTCCACAGTCGAATGTTAAATTTTTGTACATGTATATGTTTATTTCTTGGTTCTAATTTTGTTTTATTGATCTATTTCTATACCAATATTTCATTTGAGGCTTTTTTTTTTTAAATAAAAGGAACAGTGGAAGTCTGGTCTGTTGTACTTCCCTAAAATTGATTTAACTGATAAGTGAGAAGGCTGTAATTTGTAACATGAAATAGTAGAAAATGATATTAGTACAACCAGCAGAAATGAGCAAAACTTTATTTTTAATTGGTGGTATTTAGAAAAACAAGTTTGGCTTCATTTTAAAAGAGTGAAAAAAAGGATGATAACTTTGTAAATTACAACTTCTATACACTTGTAATCGGTGGGTTGAATCTAAATTTTTAAAATCTAATTTCCATTTTTATTACTTCTTTTTTCCTTCTGACATACAGCTGAATCACAATTTTATAAATTGGGTTTGAGGTTTGGTCATAGTCTGAAAAGAGATTTAAGAAAAAGGAGCTTGGGCCTTATGAGTAGTAATTAAACAAGTGGGTTTTGGAGGCACACTGCCTGTCTGTGGTGGTGGGCCTATATAAAAGTGCTTGCGGATGATAACTTGCATTAAACAGCAAGTACCTTGCTGAGATCAAGAGTGTAATAGAGAGTTGTTCCTAAAGTAACTGGATAATTTAAGAGAGGAATGAGAGGAAAATTAGGACAGTGTTTATGTACATATGAATAAGAAAAAAATGAATTTTGGGAAGTATTTTTGAAGATAGAGTAACAATGGGAGACTAGTAGCAAAAGGAAGCAGAACAGTGAATCAGATAGTGACCAGTACAGGACACTAGGTGGTGCCATTAGCCTAAACTGCTTATTTGCTGTCTCAAGAGACTGGATCCCCTCAAGGTAGAATGAAAAGTCACAAATTAAAATGTTAGGAATTGCTTGTATATTAAAGGTGTGAATTGTTTTGTTGAGTATATTTCAAAGTAATGATAGTTCTTGATGTTTTATTCTTTAGTGATCATTTTTAAAAGCTTGCCATTTTAATGTAGTTTGCACAGCAAATTAACTCTTAAAAATAACAATATGTTTTGCACTTAAAGATATACAAGAATATATTTCTAGTTAGAACTCATATCAAAACAAGATAAATGATGTTTTCATATTGAAACTATGAATCATAAGGAACTTGGTGTTTTAATAAGCTTTTGTGGCCTTATCCCAGGTCCATGTACAACTCCATTAAACTTTCTGAAATACTGGAAATAGTTCCTTGATTCCTGTTCATTTTTTTCTTAGATTTTCAGAGTCAGAATAACTAAATATATTGTTTAAATGCTGGAGATGATTTATAAGATTAAATTTTTGTTAAGCCACATTGGGCAAGTGACTTCTATCAACTCATTAAACAAATTCAAATTTATTGTGTCACATATTTTAAAGTATCATAAAATGTCTGATATCAGATGAAGCTTGATCCAGTGGTTCAAATAATGTTATTTGGCTCCTCTTCAGCTGTTTTTCTTGGTATTGGCTCCGTTTGCAAATAGGGTCTTATCTCTCAGAGGTAGTATAGCTGCCAGTTGAGCAATAGGCTTACATCCTCACATTTTTGCATCTAGTGGTTCCAAGAAAGTTGTAATATTAGATTATATTAGTTCTGTTTGATTGGCTTGGACTACATACCAACTTCTGCAGATAGAGATAGAATTAGCACTTCTGGAAATTTATGGATGAAGAGTCTTGGAGGGTTGTTCCCCTAAAGAATCTTAGGCGAATAGGAATGGTTGTAAAATGACAGTTACCTTAAAAGTATTTCGTGCTTTGATTTTGTACCACTAGAATTTATTTTTTACTTCAAGTTAGTTATGTGACTTCTCAGAATTCATTTCATCATCAGCTAGTGGGTGTATGACACTTATTGATATATAGTTATTATGATGATGAAATACTATAGTGTATGTGAAAAAAACCTAGTTTAATGACTGGTATATGTTAAATATTCCAGGAATGTTATTTTACTTCTAAGCATAAATATAGCAAGATACTTTGGGAGTTTATCAACCCTAGACTGTATGTCTTCTATTAGTCTATAATCTGTATAATTTGGCAGATTTTTAAATAAGATTTATTTATTTATGCATCCAAGCTGGGGTGCAGGCCAGAAGTGTGGGACAGTGAGAGGGTTCACCAGAGACAGAGTGGGGAGCAGAACAGGCAGTTCGACTGAAATACACTGCTGAGGGGAGCAGTGGGCGAGGCAGGAGAGGTCTGCTGCGTCATGTGGGACTCTATCTACCCACCTGGCACTGAACTCGCACCGCAGCTGCCGACAGCTCCACAGCACTGCGCTCAACCCGCTGCGTCACTAGGGGGACCCACAATTTGGCAGATTTTTAAATCATTAATTTATTGATTGCCACTTTCTGGTCTTAAAATGACAGTTACTATTCTCTTTATGATTTACCTATAATTTTACACTTGTACTGAATGTACAGATTTAACTCATCCATGATTTTTATAATTAGTCAATGTTGGGAAATATAAATTATCTTTAAAGACAGCAATAAATAAAACTAAAATTATGATAAATGGCTTTATTGTTTGAAGAAATGATATAAATTGCTTCATGCATTTGAAGAATAGAAGGAAGTTGGCAGCAGGGGAGAAAGATGAATGATTAAATATGATTTAAACTTATTTTTTAATTAAAGTGCTTTATTTCTGTGTACAGTATTCAGAAATATATTTTAAATATAGCATTAATTTTTAAATTATCATTCATCTTCATTAGGAAATATTGCTTATATGTATCATAATTTTCTCTTTTTTAAGTCAGTTGTAAGCTTTATAATCTATTTAGGTTACTTGGATGAAGGAAAAGAGCCCTCATCATGGTATTTAAACTATTTGAACATTAGATATTTGGTAACCCCTATTTCTAATAATTAGTAATATACATGAAACTCTTGCTAATTATGGAATAGAACTAATTATTTTCCCTATAAAATAACATAATGATACGCAATTATTTTACTTATGGCATATTTAAGTGTGCTTAGCTACAAGCTGTGTTTTATTGCTGTTCTTTATGTAGAATTGAATGTATACAATATTAAACAATACTGAAAAGTTCTTTTTGCCAATTTCACTATGTAAAATTTTGTAAACAAAGCCACATCAAACCAAAGGGTGGTATAAACTGATGTGACCCATCATTTTATTGTTGGTTATTGTGTTCATTATTCTGTACTATGTCTGCTTTGTTTGCATTTTAATTTCAATTTATTGTAGTGAATATTATGTATATGTGAAGCCAGTAAGAATATGAGATGTTAATAAGGAGAGTTATCAATCTCTTGACAATTAAAAATAGGAAAATGTTGAAAAATTGAAAAATGATTAAAGAATTGTCCTGTGTGATAACAGGAGTTATTTTGAAGGCAAAGTTACTGATTAAACATGTGAAAAGTACTGTCTTTATGTCCCAGAGAGCTATTGCTTAGTGGATTATAACTATGGCTAATTACTATACTAGCAATTAAAATGGAAACATTTAGGGCCTCCCCGGTGGTGCAGCGGTTGAGCGCTGCGCTGTGGAGCTGTCGGCAGCGGCAACGCGAGTTCGATGCCCGGCCAGGGAGAGTCCCACATGGTGCGGCAGACCTCTCCTGCCTCGCCCGCTGCTCCCCTCAGCAGTGTATTTCTGATCTGCCTGTTCTGCTCCCCACTCTGTCTCTGGTGAACCCTCTCGCCGCCCCACGCCTCTGGCCGGTACCCCAGCTTGTATGTATAAATAAAAAAAAATAAATCTTTAAAAAAAAAATAAAATGGAAACATTTAAAAGTACTAATACATTTAAAGATAACTGTAATAAACCCATTATGTTAACATAAGTAACACAAATTTTGTGGAAAAATAACTTTTCTAAAACAAAAGATGTTGTGTAAAGAGTGGTATTGTTTTACATCTTTGACTTTTCTTTTAATAACTGACTTACTAGAAGGTAGGCAATTCTCATCTGCTTCTGCATTCAGTCAGTTGTAATACACTGTTTTGGCTGAAGTATACAAATGAGAGAGTGCCTCACACAGTTATAGTAAATTTAGCATGTGTAGCTACCAAGTGCACAGTAGAAGTATTGAGAACAAAGTTAATCTCTGAAGAAACACATTAAAACCCTAGATCTGTTACCTTAAAAATTTCTCAGAATCAAACCAAACAAAAATATACTACCATCCATTCCATTGACGACCAAAGTGATGTCATCATGTGTTATGTAACCTCAGGAAAACTTTGCTGTACAGTTGTGCAAGAATAACATTGTAAAATACAAAGTTTTAATGTTGATTCCCTAAAAGAATTTTAGAGACCCCTGTAGCCCATGGAACACTCTGAGATTCTAACCTATACAACTGAAAGTAGTCAGTAAGAGACTTAGGTAGAAATTCTTTCAAATTTATAGCAGCACATTAAGATCAGATGTTTATTGACCTTATGTTAAAAGACCAAGATTTTAAGAATAAAGACTAAAGCATTGTATTGGTGCTGCTGGTCAAACTTATCACAGCCAGAGATAGTTCTGTGTTACCCCTTTAAAACCATGTGATATCCAAGTAAGTGCCAAAGTGGCAATTTTGGATACTATAGCTGTTAACGAGTTTCTTATGACACTTGTGCAGCGATGCTCAAAAAGGAGAAATTATTTCATGACCAATTTCTAGTATAGAGAAAACTAATATTTTAGATAAAGAAGTTAAATAGAATACATGTGTCAGTTGGTTAGAGTATAACATAACAATGTAATCTACTTGATAGGCGACTGGTCACACTACATTAAGGAACAAATAGGAGTTAACCTACTTTTTTTTTTTTTAAAGATTTATTTTTATTTATACATAACAAGCTGGGGTACAGGCCAGAGGCGTGGGGCAGCGAGAGTGCTCACCAGAGACAGAGCGGGTAACAGAACAGGCAGATGAGAAACACACTGCTGAGGGGAGCAGTGGGTGAGGCAGGAGAGTTCTGCCGCACCATGTGGGATTCTCCCCGGCCTGGCGTCGAACTCGCATCGCTGCTGCCGCTGCCGCTGCCGACAGCTCCACAGCGCAGCACTTAACTGCTGCGCCACTGGGGAGGCCCAACCTACTTTTTGATAGATGATTGTATATTGAGAATTTTTCTTAATGTAACATTTATTACTTAGTCTCAAGTTATGGGGGGTTTTGATACCTCCAAGTTGGCAGATGATCATGTGAAGTATGGAACAAGACAGGCCTTATTAGTATTTTGCAGTAATTGACTTAATATTGGAGATTTTAGTTGTAACACTAATGATTAAGCACTTTAGCCATTTTTGTATTCATGCTTGGAGATGAAAAGTATTTGTTTTTTACATTTTAACTCAGGTATATTTTAAAGGCAGTTTTGTTTTAAATCTATCACTTGTTTCTTTATTGTAGTTAGTGTTTATCAAAGTTAAAATTATTTGATTTGACAGAGCCACTTGCCGTTATTATATTGGCTTCCTTTAAGTCCAGTAAATACTTGTTTTTCGTGAGTAGAAACTAAGTACACTACAAATTCGTTAACATTCAGTTATTTGCGTAGATTTAACATGTAGTGAAACCTTAGTTATTCAGAGTTTACTTATGTTATGATGTGTAGCTGATTTGTTTACTGTCTTTAATGTGAGTCAGTCAAAATATACATAAAATTTTGCATAAAGGGGAAGAGTTGCTAATATCTTTTGCATTACTGAATGTTACATGTAAAATTAATTGTCCTAGTAAGGGATCTGAGAATTTTTTAAAATTCCTTATTTCTTTTTAATTTCTATGGAAATGTAGATTTAATCATTTTGTAATGTAAGAGGAATGGAACAAATGATGGGAAACAGTACTATTACTTGTAGGATCTGAAAGTGTTTATCAGCTCTCAGATGCAAGAATTTGTAAAGTTTGTAGCAATAAACAACAGATTAAGTAGGAGGATGGATAACTGAACCTGACAGGTGTAAGTAGAATTCTTACCTCATCTAAGAGTACTCTTGCGCACAGTGCTTCAGTGACACTAATTTTTGCTTTGTTTCTTGAACAGGTGCTCTCATTGTGTCTTTGGAAACTTGTTGGATTGCTTTGCCTTGTAGTTCTTTTGGTCTTTTTTCAGTTCTCAGTTCATATTTTAACTTACCTCATCAAAATGATTTTGTCTGCCTTTTTATCATGTGCCTTTTTTAACTAGATTGTAATAGCCTTGGAGGCAGGAATTTTGTTCCGATTACCTCTACATCCAGCTCCGAGCAAGTGGCTGTCACACAGCAGGCTCTTAAATGTTATTGTTTGAAGAAAGGTTTTATTTAAATAGTATATGTTTAAAACATTTAAAATATGCTTTATTTTAAAATTCTAATTACAATTAAAAATATAGTATTATAAATGCTTAATTTTATCCCCTTGGAATAGTGATATTTTACTGCTCCTTATTAAGATGGATAAATTATAAGCTATCCTATTTTTAATTCCAGGTGTGTTTGGTAGAAAAGTCTTCTACTTACAGAGGTTTGCTGTTAGATTATTTTGTCACTAATTCATACTACTATTTCATTTATAGTCGTAGTCAGCAATTTACCAAACAAGTTAGATCAGTAGGCTTGCTTTTTTTTTTTTAGATTTTTTTAAAATTTAATTTTGTATAGAAGAACTGCGGTGCAGGCCAGAGGTATAGGGAGGGGGGTAAAAAGATTCACCAGAGACAGAGTGGAGAGCAGAACAGGCAGATCTATAGGTCGGTAGGCCTTCTATTATGCTGAGCAGACTTATTTAACTTCTCTCTGTTATGATCTATGGTGTACCTCTTGAGGTCTTCACATGAAGAGCTTTTCTGATGCAAGTGATTGGGTTTTTGCCTTAAGCAAGCACACTGATATTTTAGACTTGGAAATGAAGAAAATGGGGCAAATTAGAAGAGCGAAATATTTTTAGAATAGATGAAATGGATTCCCAAGTGAAAGTGTGGTAGACATAGAGTCATACAGCCTAGATCTTCTATCAAGGAAGAATTGCAGCTTAGTTGTAGGGAAGAATGTAATTAGATAGCCTTTAGCTGTCAGCTCTGAAAGGCCACCCTCCATTACAAAGAGCCTCCTTGCCTAAGGTCTCCCTCTTCACAGGCTGTACTGGTCCTGCAGCTGGGTAGGACAGAGATAACAAAGGCCCAAACATTTCATATTTGGGACAATTCTGACAAGAATCCTCCATCCGTATATCCCTGGCAGGTTGCCTAAGACATTGTGAGCTCTGTATTATAATTTGACTTCTTTCTCTCTATGCAATTCTGCTTTCTCCATTCCTTTTACAGGGATTGATCTCTAATAAAAAATAAAAGTCCTGTATACATACTCTCTCAGTATCTGTTTTTAGAGAACCCAGATGGCAACAGAGAGGTATGTAGGATTCATGTTGTCCTTGAATATTTTATAAAATTCTGTGCAGTTTTTCTGTGGATATGCATTATTTTAATAAGGTCTATAGCTTTCACCATATTCTCAAAGATGGATTGAAAACTACAGGCCTTACTCTTCAAGGATTTAAGAAGGAAAAGCTTTTGATTTTTTTTTTTTTGGATTGAGAATCAAAATGAATATTGTGAACATTTGATTTTGATCAATATCTAAACTAAAGCTTTCTTGATACGGGGACACTGTAATGATATAGCAGTTTTTACCCTAGCAAAGGGCATTGGAGCTGTTTCTAATATGCTGCTGCAATGGCTTATGGAATCTTAGAAAAAGTGCTCCATATTAAATGAAGTATAGATGTCAGGGCTGCATGGCAGACAATGGAGCAAGGTATCAGAAGGCTCAGAGAGGTAAGCATGCTAGGCTTGATCTGCTGTATAAGACCTGAAAGACACCCTGTTTATCAGTAATACAATGAGGAAATGTGATAGTGGAACACAGCATCATAGAAAAACCTCGAGTGACTGTTTATATAAATGGGGTCTGATGGTAGAAGATGCTTTTATATAACTAGACTCTTTAGTAGCAAGGGAGTGATAGGATCCTTGAATGGTAGTGACTAGAGAGCAGCACTTTGCTATCAAACAATGAAAGTGTTTTCTGTTACTGCTGTGCAAGTTGCCATGAATGTAGCAGCTTAAACAACTCCTATTTATGAACATTTAGCTCAGTCATTTACAGCTTTTAAAAATTTATTTTCTAAGATTTGTAATGAAGGCCATACAGTTTTCTCAAAACATCTTCTATGTTGTAACATCGAGATTTTGAGAGAATAGCCTTTTAATTGCCATTAATTTCTAAGTATTCAGAATTTCTGTTATGGTTTCTGACTTCTTCAGAAAGAAATGAGACATGGATTTTTAAAAATTTAATTACACATTGTCATTGGAGAACAAGTTACACCTTAATTACACCTCGATATTTTTGACACTTGTTTTGTGTTGTGTATCAACTTTCTTTTTTTTTTTCCATAGGAACTGCTTAGATATTTTTTATTTATTTATTATTTTTTTATTATTTTTATTAATGTCTTTTACATTTTGTATTCCCCTTGGGTAGCCCACCATCAATTCACCCGTGATCCTTCTCCATGGTCCCTTGTATTCTTTTCTATTCCATTTTGTGCCCTTATCCTCCCCTCCCCCAGCCCCCCT